>WSFP011489482.1:0-15035 GCA_009831015.1 Picea engelmannii | reverse complement strand
CATAGCCTTTAATTCAAGTATCGACCTATATAATTTGGATTGTTTATGCATAACATAGATTATAAGTTGGGGTTTTTATGCATGGAATAGTTTCTGTTAATGGGAAATGGATATTGCTATAATATTTTATTCAGGTCAGTATGGGTTCGATGAAAACCCCAACTTGTTTTGTAATCAAACTTTATAAGAATAATCATAGTAAGAAAATTGAATTCAGTAGCAAGAAGACTAGATCTCCAGTAAACAAGGGAGACAACATGGTAGGTTTTCATGGATAGTAGCAGTAAGCACATAAATAGTGATGCAAATTTCTAAAGAGCATTTTGTATGTCATGGTAGATTCGACAATTATAGTGTTTTCCCCTAATCATTTTTTTTTTAAATTTTAGTGAAATTTGGGGTATGTTACATATGGTATCAGAGTTGTAGGTTATAGATCTTGGACCTTAGGGAAGCACCAAAATTCAATTTTTTTTTGTTGTTCCTTGAAGAGAATCTAATAAACATATTTAATGTTACAAAAAAAAAACAAATTCTCTATTATGAAAATGTCACCACAAAATGAAGAAGAAAATAGACTTGAAGGGAATCCCGATCAAGAGCTTTCTAAATACCCTGAGCATAACAGTGAAGGGATTTCAGCCACCCAGGTTTTTGAAACAATGAAAAACCTTATCATGGAACTACAACTGTTTAAAGAAGATAATTAAAAGCTAAAGAAATCACAAGAAGACCAATTGGAAATAAAGAAAATGCTTCTACGTAGTATAGTAACAAAAAAGAGTCCCAAGGAAAATGAAAAAGAGGAATAGGTCAACAAAAAGTCCTCTAAAAATGATGTTCATGAAACAAAAAAAGAGGAAATTTCTTTAGAAGACACACAAATGAAACAAAACAAAGCATCTATAGGAGAGAAAAGAAAACAAGTGGATCACTTGGAAGGTGAATTCAAGAAAATAAAACCTTCCACCTTTGATGGAGAATCAAAGACTGGGGAGGAGGCCGAAGCATGGTTACTAGATATAAAGAAATATTTCCAGATTTATAACTACTCTAGTAATATGAAAGTCAAAATGGCCATTTACAACTTAAAATGAAAAGCTAGTATCTGGTGGCAAGACCTGAAATTAGCCAAGGGATTGAAAGAAAAACAAATGGAATGGTCAGATTTTAAAAAGTATTTCAAGAAGAAATACTTATTAGAAATTTATTATGAAAGAAAAACTAAGGGATTCTACGAACTGAGACTGTCAAAAATGACCATGGATGACCTGATAAATAAATTTCTAGATTTATTAACATTTTTACCATACACCAAAGAAGACAAAGTGGAAGCAAAAAGGTTATTGAGTTGTCTACCACAGTCACACAAGGACAGAATTGAATTTGGCATTCCCAAGTATTTAAATGAAGTGTTTAGAAAGGCTCATATGTTTTATGATCAGTACAAATAGATATTTGAAATTCCCAAAGCATGGAAAGACAAGAAATAGGACATATTGAATCAATGTAAGAAATGCTTCCAACCAACCCCTTTTTTTAATATGGAGAAAAGTTTCCGAAGGAAATATTACCATTGAAATACATAGAATTCCCAAGGGGGAAATAAACCAGTATTTATCTAAATACATAGAATATATTTATAGAGGAAAATGAAGTATTATAATCATTAAGGGAAACATATGTTTTGACATAACAGAAGAAACAATAAGTCATTTCCTCACAAAATCAAAATGATAATAATAAAGGGTATGGGAGAATTATAAAAATAAACTCGGAATTTGGGAAAATCCCTGTTAAGATATGAAGAATTTCATGGTCACGAGGGTAAAACCATAGCCTAGATAAACAATTTACAAACTAAAACCAAGTTGATTTTATTTTTACATAGACTGAAAATTAATGATAATGATGGCAGGGGTAACAACCCTCATGAATTAACCTAGATTATCATAAAACTAATTATGTTAAGGAAATAAGGATCTAGAGAAACATATAGAGGTAAGAGGCTAACCTTTAAACACTGGTAATCTATCCATGGGTATTGGTTGGAGAAATATGATAACTGGTGATTTTGATTAAGAAAAAATGGAATGTGAATTAAACATAAGCTAATACAAGAATGTTTTCATGGACTACAACTAGGTCCCAAGTCTTTTTGAAAAACATATGACTAAATTCTTCAGCAACCCTCACCCAGGGCTCGTTACTCATGATGCCTCCTATCACATTAACTCGAGATAAGGCTACGGCTTTATCTCACCTTGTTTCGACCGAAACCACTCGAGTAAAGGGTTCAGAGAACACAATGCATATTACCAAGAACTTATACATAGACAAAGGAAGCAATTAAAAGGAACAAATGCTTTGAATATATATATATATATATATATATTGACCAAACTATGCTCAAAAAGCACAATACATATAAGGGAAGTATTCCGCAGAGAATGCAATATATGTTACAAAAATATATGCCACAAAGAAACAAGATACACATACGGAGGAGGTATTAACAAAGAAGGCAATAAATGTTACTAAAACTATGCTACAAAGAAGCACAATACATAAGCGTGAAGTATTTCGCAAAGAATGCAATATATGTTACCAAAATATATGCCACAGAGAAGAACAATACATAGAAGGAGGAGGTATTCACATAGAAGGAAATATATGTTACCAAAACTATGCTACATAGAATCATAATACATATGTGAGAAGTATTCCGTGGAGAATGTAGTATCTGTTACCAAAATCTATGCTATAGAGAAGCATGACACACATACGGGGATTATTCCATAGAGAATGCAATATATGTTACCAAAAATTTATGGTACAAAGAAGCATGATACATATATGGAGGAAGTATTCCACAGAGAATGTAAAATACATTAACAAGAAACTTATGCTATGAAGAAGGATGATATACATGATACACAAACACAGGAAGAATTCCACGAAACAACACTGTGAAGAAAAAACCTACACAATAGAAGAACCCCTTTAAAATTTTTGAAGGAGGGTATAGAGTATTGACCGCGCCTGTGGATATCCTTCACAGATACGAATGCCATGATAGAGCCAGACATTGCAATAGATCTGAAGGCGATGATAGAGTTGAACATCATAACTGAGATGAAGGCCATAACGAAGCCGAGTGTCATAACATATCTAAATGGTAGGGTCGAACGAGATGGTAAAAAGAGAAAGGACCAAGGAAAACAAGACCCAAGATTTTAGTTATGAAATAGTAATGGCACCTAGAACTTCTCAGGGATGGGAGGAAAATCGGGTACACCACACCACTCTATGCCATGTGGGTTTTCTGAAGTGTCAAAGTTGCAGTGAGTGGTTCAAATAGTGATAGGATTAGGGAGTACTAGGATGGTTAGTCCTCCATTAATGTATGTTCCCTACATTAATTTAAAATGCAAGGAGAATTTGGTATCGAGGTTGAAGAAGAGCTTGTATGGCCTAAAGAAATATCCAAGGAAGTGGTATTCTAAGTTTGACAGTCTTATGACAAAACAAGGTTATAGTAGATGTCATTTTGATCACTGTGTTTATTTTAAAATAAAAGAAAATGGAAGATACATTATATTGCTATTGTGTGTGGATGGCATGATTGGTGTAGGGTCTAATATGCAGGATATAAATGCACTCAATAAGAAATTAGCTAATTCATTTACGATGAAGGATTTGGGTGCTGCAAAAAAAACCCTTGGTATGATAATAACAAGAGACGGGAAAAATCGCAAATTGACATTGTCTCTGGGTGAGTACATAGAGAAGGTGTTGGAGAGGTTTAGAATGTAGAATGAAAAACCGTTTAGTGCACCTTTCACCAACCATTTCAAATTAACTAAGGAAATGTGCCCCAAGACACAGGAGGAGATAGAATACATGTCTAGGGTCCCTTATTCATCAACAGTTGGCAGCTTAATGTATGCGATGGTTTGCACAAGAAAAAATATTGCACATGCAGTGGGAGGTGTGAGAAGGTATATGAACATTAACAATCTAGGTAAATAACATTCAGAGGAAGTAAAGTGGACTCTCGGGTATTTGAGAGGCACTGCTACTCATGCATTATGTTTTCAAGCTTCAGATATTGTTCTACAGGAATATGTTGATTCAGCTATAGTGGGTGATAAAGATAGCAGGAGGAGCTCCACACATAATGTTTTTACTATAGGTGGAAGATCAATACGTTGGATTTCAAAACTGCAAAAGGTTGTTGCAATTTCAACAACAGAAGTAGAGTATGTTGTTGCTACAGAGGCTAGTAAAGAAATGATTTAGATACAGAGGTTTATGGAGGAATTGGGAAAGAAAAAGAGAATAACAAGTTGTACTGTGACAATGAGAGTTCCATTCATCTTGAAAATAACTCATCCTTCCATTCGAAGACTAAGAATCTATAGTTTAGGTACCATTTCATACGATCCTTCTTGGAATATGTACATTTGAAGTTGGAAAAAATACACACGAGCCAAAATACTGCAGACATGTTAATTAAGGGAGAAACCAGGGAGAAACTGAGTTCGTACTCAGTTTCAGTTGGTATTGAAGCATGAATATGACAATGAGAAATTTTCTAGGTCTAAGAAGGATCATAGTCCAACATATACAACAATAGTGGAGTTGTTGAGATCAATCTCCAAGTGGGATATTGCTGGTTATGGAGCCTGATGATCTTCCTGATTCAAAAGTGTTTGTTTTCAGCCGTGTTTACACCCCATGAATAATTTACACCCCAGAAGAATGTACAGGGGTCTATCCGGGTCAAGCGGGACCCCGGTGGGGGTTCAGGGGTGAAGCCCCTGAAGGAAAAATAGTCTTGTAAATGTATATTGTAATTTCATTGTAAATCTTGGTCGTTCATTATAATGTCACATATCTGACATTATAAGTTATGTTAGAGATTTTTTCCCTATAAGGAAACCTTCTTTTATGGGGGAAATGTATTGTTGCTATGTATCATTGAAAATATTGTATTCTAAGTGAAGATACTATCAGAGAAATAAGAGAAAGTTACAACGGGTGTGTTGTATGTTGTATCCCTTCATTTGTTGGATAATAATAAAGGAAGGACTTGGAAATTTCTCTCGTGGACGTATCCCACACTGAGTGAACCACGTATATATGTGTCTCTATTTTATTGTGTATCTTGTGTGTTTTATTTCCGCATTTGTTTTTTTTTATTGCTCCATGATCCTGTTTTTCTAACACGAAGTAGTGTGTTGTGTTAGGCACCCGGTTTTAAGCCCATGTTCATATGTGATTTCTGTCGGAACGAGAGGACTAGTGCTTGAATTTTGTCTTTAAGGTTTGAAAGGGCTTAGTAAAAGCACCCACGGGTCTTTGTTGGACCTGCACAAGATTTAAAGGGCTTGTGAGCAATTGAAATGGGTTCGGGAGGATATCGAGAACTAATTAAGCTCCCCACTTTGAACGATCCTAAATCAGGAGGTCACGTGAGCCCCACGTGGTGATGGGGTTTTCATAAACATTGTTTACCATAAGGAAAATTAATTTCTCGAGGTGACGTATGAGTGATGCTATAGAAGCCCCAATCACTCCTTGAAGGAGGCAGTTTAGTGTCATTTCCCCAACTTCATTCCTGTCGCAAATTTCTTCTGAACACTAGGGAAAGGGTTACAATATCTATTGTGATAATGTTATTCACACAGATTGTGGTAGCGAAATCCTTGTTTAACAGTGAAGCTGAGTAGTTGTATGGATGCTTTGATCTTGGAGTAATTCGTTAGGTAAGGAGTTTCCTGAATTTTGTGGGATTTAAACTCTGTTATTGATATATCTATATAAAATATTTTCCTGTGTGAGCGATGCTATTGTTTCTCTCTAAAACTTTTACAGAGTCTAGAAGATAATCTCATCTTACTGTTGTTCTTATTTTCTAGTATGTTCAAGGGTTAAACTATAATATCAATTATTCTTAGCTATGTTTTCAGTACCGATTTACACAAAAATTCTCACCGTTCCTCATCTATTAAAGAGTGTGTAATATTCTATTAGTTGGACACTCACTATGTAGCAAGGAGTCCATATTTCGACAAAAATATTTCAATCGTTGGCTTGGACTCATGTTTTACCACTTGTTGCCATTGCAATATCAAAATATTCTTTAATACAAAATCCTTCGATAACAAATTTAGGTCCAATAATATCTAGTTCCATCATTCTTTGGTGGTTGTAATCTCTATATTATAAGGCAGATCTTAGCTTCTGCATTTCTATATTGCAATTTGGTATTAACGACCTAAATTCTTACTACATATTACAATATATGCTCTCGTTCTTTCTCTCCTATCTAATTTCTGTAAATACTGTAGAGGGGGGTGTTTTTCTGAAAGGAGACCGAACCGTTGTTAGATACATATATAAAAAAAGCCGATTTTTTGTGAAATTTTCTTGTATGGTTCTCTTACTTCCCATATTTTTACAAGAGTTCTCTAAAAATGTGTATTCATTTTCTTTTGTATATACATGTCTCTGAATAATATAATTGTTGGAAAATAAAATGGAATAATATTTCTAATGATGAGTCTCTCCTTGAACTGCGAGGGAACTCATTAATTACCACAGGGCCACTTTTCCTCTCACATCTCGATTATATTCATCTTACAATGGAAATGACTACCCGGTCTAGTTCTACACTAGAGACAAATTTCCTTGCTGACCTCCTTATTTTTCTTTTATTATTTTTCTCTTTTCAAAATCTTTCTGAAGGAAAAATTATAGCTATATATAAAATAATATTTCACCTAGTTTCTCATTGCAGGATGAAAACAAACTATTGTAGTTTTCCAAAGGAATTTATTCTTCATAAAGGTACCCGGGCTCCACTTGCAGATCCCTTACCTAAATTTCTTGTTCAAAAGAACATTGGTGGATTGACTGGTATTAATTTTTGTTTCTCAATGAACATTTTGTTGAAAGTAACCTAATTGAATTTTTATTTGGAAAATTTTATCCAAAGATTATTCTTAGTGTGATGATTACTTTGTTAAAGGGTCTCGAAGTTTTTAACCATATTCACCATATATTCGAGCCCTCACCATATATATATACATATATTATGTAATATTTATTTCTAGAGCATGACATTTCATATATAAAACACTAATATTATATATTAAAGTATACATGATTATCCTATAACGCTTCCTCTTACTAGAACATGAATTTTGGTATGTAATGTATCTTAGAAAAATCGTAAGCTTGATAACCTTGAAAGAACTTATCAAAAGGCACGAGGAGAATCACTTTAGATTATACAATGGATAAATTATATATATTATATTACTCTATGGTGATCCAAGAAACTCATTAAATCAACATGAATATATTTTGTATAAAATAAGTATCTGTAATAACAGGCTAAAGGCAAAAAGAAGAACCACTAAATAAGTAAAACAGGGTTATCTATTTTACAATGCATTTCTATAGCTTAATACTAGAAGGGAATTCACAGAAAATTCAACTCATCATTGATCAAATTATGTAGCTTTAAAAAAAAAAATTCATGGTTATAATGTATTCATAAAATTATACTACTAGTGCATGGCAATTTCCAAAGATTATAATTTCAAGTAACTATACACAATTGTTTAAGGTTTCCCTTTCTCATGGTTTATAACTAGAATACTTAATTCCATGTTGAGATATGCATGAGTTATAAAGTGATTATTTAGCTTATGTAACATACATACATCCATATAGATCCAATTATGTAGCATACATACAAATTCTGTAGCTACATGTAATTCAAAAAACCAATCACGAGTAGTAACTATTCAACTAAGACACATCTACATACATCTAATTTTGTAGCTAAATGTAATTCAATATTCCAACATAAGTGAAGAGTAATGAAATAAATAAATATATCTCCAACAGTTATGTTGGAAACAATTGGAGCAACCACATTCCACCCAACCATAGATGCATAAAAACCAAGATTACTTGTCATGATCACCACCTATCCTAACCATTATTCCATAAGGGAAAACTAAGTTTCACTCCTTAGCCACTCTCTTAGAAAATCATTTTCCTAACACTATTTGTGCTCACATAACAAATATTCCTCTCCGCAACATATTAAGCAACATCATGCCCCAGACATATGTTGTATATATTCAATTTTGCTTTTCCTATGACTTTTTCCATCCATTTCCCTCCTTGAGAAATTCCCATCTTTTGAAATCTCTTATTTTTAGGGTCTACTAGTGACATAACTCAACTTCTAAAACTTGTAAAAATAAGCTCTCATTTAACTCAAACATGTTCCCCACTCATGTAGTTATGGTAAGCTACTTTTAACCTGGTATGTTTCCAGAATTTAATTTATTAAAAATATATATCTCATACATTTGTCCATCACGAGAGGACAATTGGCAAGTCAAACTCTTGGTCAACTGTTATAAAAATGGCAATTACATGTCTTAATAATTTAGAATATGAATTTCCATAAATTAAAATTTATTTTCAAAGAAACAACATTAAAATAAAATGTTTCAATATTTGAATATGTCACGTCCTCTCCCCCTTAAGTATAACACTATCCTCAATGTTATCGTTTCTCTCAATTAATCAATTGGAACATAGTTCGATACTATTTTATAATTTCATCTTCAAGCTCCCAAGTAGCATCCTCAGGTCTAAAGTGCTTCCATTGCGCTTTTACCTGGGAGATGGCTCTATTCTGAATTATGGTTTCTTTTCTTTCCGGAATGAATAGAGGTTCCACTTGGAAATCATATTTTGGCTCCACCTGCACCATGTTCCAATCAATCATGTGAGAAAGATCATCAATATATCATTTTAAACATGAAACATGAAAAACATTAAGAAATTTTAAATTTGCAAGGAGTTCTAGTTGGTATACCACTGGTCCAATTCGAGTTAAGACTTTGAATGGACCAAACAACCTTGTCACCAAATTGGAACAGTTTCCTCGTTTTAATGAGCTCCTTCTTTCCTTGAATTTAGGTTATACATGCTCTTCAATGTTAAATTCCCAATGTCGTATTTTCATATATGCATAGTTTTTCTGTTGATCTTGTGCCACCTTTAAATTATATTGTACCCTTTTGACCATTTGTTCCTTTTCTTGGAGCATTTATAGTCCAACCATGATTATGTCAACCATATTATCCCAACTACTGAGGTTTGTACATTTCCTTCCATGGAAAACTTCGAAGGGACTCATTTTTTTTTATGGTTGATACCCGTTATTGTATGCAAATTCATCTAAGTGTAGATATTCTTCCCACTTAGATTTTTTTTTTCTTACATACATTCGTAACATATCTTCGATAATTTGATTTGTATGTTATGTTTCTCCATCCATTTGCGGATGGTAACTTATGATGAAATTTAGTACCCAAACCTGCAAACAATTATTTCCAAAAATTTAAAGTAAACTTAACATCTCTATCTGAAATCACCATTTTAGTAACCCCATGGAATCTAAATATTTCTTTCATAAAAATTTCAGAAATATTAATTTCTCTTTAAGTAGATTTCATAGGTATGAGTGTGCATGCTTACTAAACTTATCAATTACTACCATGATTGAATCATTTTGTCTTTGAGTATTAGGAAAACCTATAATGAAGTCCATTGAAATAATTTCTGATTTCCAATTTGTTATACATAGAGGTTGTAAAATACCTGTCAGATGTTGATATTCATATTTCACCTATTGACAATCTAAGCATTTAGATAAGTATTGAATTGTTTCATGTTTCATATTAGGCCAATAGAACTATTGTATTACGGTTTCTTATCATTTTCTAATATCCTTGATGAATATAATAGGGATTTTTGTGCATCCCATTTAGGATTATCAACGTCAATTCAATAGAATTTGGTATAGATAATCTATTATTAAACCTTAATAGTCCTTTCTTGTCGATGTTGAAATCTTTATTGTTCAAATTTCCCTCGTTTCTCTGCAATTGATCTCTTGTTTTGATGTATTTCTACATCATTTATGATTGCAGATTTAATTTTGACTTCATATAATTCATTAGTTCTTCAAATTTGTGCATCTAGGAATTTATTTTCCTGTCCTTTAATGTGTCGTACTTCAAAATCAAACTTTCTTATAATTTTAAGTAACTATACAAAATTGTTTAAGCTTTCCCTTTCTCATGATTTATAACTAGAATACATAATTCCATGTTGAGAGATGAATGAATCATAAAGTGACTATTTATCTCATGTAACATACATACATCTATATAGATCCACTTATGTGGCATACATACAAATTCTGTAGCTACATGCCATTCAAAACACCCATCACGAGTAGTAACTATTCAACCAAGACACATATATGTACATCTAATTTTGTTGCTAAACGAAATTCAATATTCCAACATAAGTGAAGATTAGTCAAATAAATAAATATATATGTAATAGTTATGTTGGAAACAAATGGAACAACCACATTCCACCGAACCGGAGATGCATAAAAACCAAGATTACCTATCCTAATCACCACCTATCCTAACCATGACTCCATAAGGGAAAAATGAGTTTCACTCCTTAGCCACTATCTTTCGGTATAATTCAAAAAATCATTTTCCTAACACCACTTGTGCTCACACAACAAATATTTCTCTCCACAACATATTAAGAATCATCCTGCCCCACACATATGTCGTATATATTCCATTTCTCTTTTCCTACATATTTTCCCATCCATTTCCCTCCTTGGGAGATTCCCATGTTTAGAAATCTATTATATTTAGGGGCTTCTAGTGACATAACTCAGCTTCTGACACTTATAAAAATCATCTCTGATTTAACTCAAACATGTTCCCCACTCATGGAGTTATAGTAAGATACTTTTAACCTCGTTGTTCCACATGTTTGCATAATTTAATTTATTAAAAATATCTATCTCATACATTTTTCCATCTCAAGAGGACAATTGACAAGTCAAACTCTTCCTAAAGAGTCATAAAAATGGTACATGCCTTAATAAATTAGAATACAAGTTTCCATAAATGGAAATTTATTTTCAAAGCAATAACATTAAAATAAAATGATTTAAGATTTGAATATGTCATGTCCTCTCCCCCTTAAGTATAACACTATCCTCAATGTTATCATTTCCCTCAATTCATCATTTGGAACATAGTTAGATAATTTTTATCATTTCATCTTCCAACTATGAAGTAGGATCCTTAGGGATAAACTGCTTCCATTGCACTTTTACCTCGGTGATGGCTCTATTCTGAAGTAACCTTTCTTTCCTTTCCAGAATGCATAGATGTTACACCTAGAAATCACATTTTGGTTCTAGCTGCACCATGTTCCAATCAATCATGTGAGTAGGATCATGAATATATCCTTTAAATAATGAAACATGAAAAACATTATGAAATTTTAAATTTGCAAGGAGCTCTAGTTGGTATGTCACTCATCCAATTCGAGTTAAGACTTCGAATGGACCAAAAAACCTTGTGACCAAATTGGAACAATTTCCTAGTTTTAATGAGCTCCTTCTTACTTTGATTTTAAGGTATACATGTTCTCCACCGTTAAATTCCTAATGTCATCTTTTCATATCTTCATAGACTTTATGTTGATCTTGTGCCACCTTTAAATTATATTGTACTTTTTCTACCATTTGTTCCATTTCTTGGAGCATTTATAGTCCAACCATGATTCTATCAACCAGATTATCACAACTAATCAACGTTGTACATTTCCTTTCATAGAAAACTTTGAAGGGACTCATTTTTGTTGATGGTTTATACCTGTTATTATATGCGAATTAATCTAAGTGTATATATTCTTCCCACTTAGTTGGTTTTGTTCTTACAAACATTCCTAACATATCTTCGATAATTTTATTTGTACGTTATGTTTGTCCATCCATTTTCAAATGGTAACTTATGTTGAAATTTAGTACCCAAACCTGCAAACAATTATTTCCAAAAATTTGAGGTAAAATTAACATCTCTATCTCAAATCACCATTTAGGAACCCCATGGAGTCTAGATATTTCTTTCATAAAAATTTCAGAAATATTAATCGATCTTTAAGTAGATTTCATAGGTATGAGTGTGCAGACTTACTCAACTTATCAATTACTATCTTGATTGAATCATTTTGTCTTTGAGTCTTAGGAAAACCATGTGTTGAAATAATTTACGATTTCCATTATAGTATAGATAGAGGTTGTAAAATACCTCCGTGATGTTGATGTTCAACTTTCACCTGTTGATAATCTAAGCATTTAGATAAATATTCACTTGTTTCATATTTCATATTAGGCCAATAGAACTATTTTATTATGGTTGTTATGATTTTATAATATCCTTGATGACTAGAATAGGTCTTTTTATGCATCCCATTTAGGATTATCAAATTCAATTCAATAGAATTTGGTATATATAATACATTCTTGAACCTTAATAGTCCATTCTTGTTGATGTTGAAATTTGTATTGTTTAGATTTCCCTCATTTTTCTGCAACTGATCTATTGTTTTGATGTATTTCTACATCATTTACCCTTGTAGATTTAATTTTGTCCTCAATAATAATTTTTTTTTGCTCATAATAACTTCATATAATTCATTAGTCCTTCAACTTAGTGCATCTCTCACTTTATTTTCCTTCCCTTTGATTTTTCGTACTTCAAAATCAAACTTTCTTAGAAAGGCTAACCACCTTTCCTGTCGATCCTACACGCGTTTCAAACTATTTTTATCTATTAGTAATAGAAATTTTATTTCCATTAAATAAGTCCGCCACATCAACTACTAATTCCATATCATGACTTACATAGTTTCTTTCATGTTCTTTTAATTTGCGAGATTAATAACAAATTACATGTATGTCTTGTGTCAATACTCCACCTAATACTTGTTTACTTGAATTCACACAAACTGTAAAATATTTATAAGGGTCAACCACTTTAAGAACTTATGTTCTAGTTAGCAAACCTTTTAATTTATCAAAATTGTCCCAACATTTTTGAGACCAAATAAAGTTTTCCTCCTTTTTCTGCAATGATGTAATAGAATAAGAGATCTTGGAAAACCCGTCGATAAACATATGGTAATAACCAGTGATCCCCATGAATTATCATATCTCTCCTACATCTTTAGGTATAGGCCATTCCATAATTTCTTTAATTTTTTTTAGGGTCTACGACAATACCATCTTCTATTATCAAATGTCCCAAATATTGTATCTTTCTTTGATCGAAATCACATTTATCAAACCAAACATATAATTTATGCTCTCTTAGCATCTGTAATACTATTTTCAAATGTTGTTCATGTTCTTTTTCATACTTTGAATAGATTAATATATAATCAATAAAAATTTCTACGAATTTATCCAAGTATTGGATGAATATATTGTTCATCACGAACATAAAATTTATTGGTGCATTAGTAAGTCCAAAATGGATTACTACAAAATCGTGATTTCCATAACGTGTTCTAATTTATTTTTTATTTACGTCTTCAACTTTTATTCTGATTTGATGATAACTAGATCACAAGTCTAGTTTAGAGAATATTTTCACTCGTCCAACCTTATCATATAAATTATTAATCCTCGGTAGAGGGTATTTGTTTTTAATCATCATTTTATTCAATTGACTATAATCAATACATAGTATTAGTGTTCCATCTTGCTTTTTGAAAAATAATATTAGTGCTCCCCAAGGCAAGCCACTTGGTCTCATGTATCCTTTAACTGACAGTTCTTGTAATTGAATTTTTTATTTTGTTAATTTAGAGACACTCATCTTGTAAGGTTCCTTTGACACTGGTACAAATCTTGGTAGTAGAGAAATAGAGAAATATATTTCACTCCTTGGAGGTACTTCGTGTATTTCTTCTACAAATACATCCTTAAATCCTTGAAGAACCGCAAATTCTTCCAAACTTGGTTTGTTTTTCAATCTAGCAGATTTGTTACTTGAATAACATATATTTTACAGCATTTACTAATACACTTTTTAAATTGTATTGTTGATATTTGTCTAACAGAAACTGATTTTCTAATTCCTTGTATTGTTCTTGATATTTCATTTTCATCCTTGTATATAAATGAATTTTCATAATATTTTAGTACCACTTTGTGCTTTTCTAACCAGCCCATTCTAATAAGTATCTCATACGATCCTAAAGGTAATACATTCAAATTTATATTTGTATTCTGACCACTTATAATCAACTCAAAATCAGGAACGAATTATGTTACCTTTATTTTTGGGCATTTTGCTAGTTGTACTAACTAGGATTTCATATGTTTTACCTTCTTGAACTTGTTTGAGTCTACTAAAGTTGGGGTAACAGAAATTAAACCATCTCCTTGGTAAATTAAAATAGATACTTCAAATTGTTTGAGTTTACTAAAGTTGGGGTAACATAAATTAAACTAGTTCCTCGGTAAATTAAAATAAATACTTTGTTGTTATAAATTTTACCTTCAATTTTCACAATAGTGGATTGATGATCTACTTGCCTACCATCCAAAGCAACATTGATTTTATGAATACCTTTCCCAATATATCCAATTGTCAAAGCTTCTTGTATGTTCTGAATGGTTTTATTTGCAACATTCCTATAGGAACAATTTCTCAATAAATTTGGTTCACCACATCCCCAACATTTAAATGGTTCTCTAGGATTATCATTTGCTTAACTGACTTGGTTCTCAATAAATTTGGTTAACTGACTTGCTTCCATGTACTTGTGGCACATTTGTGTAGGAGTTATGTTCTTGATCTCCTTTGGTCATATTTCGGAATGGTGAAGGTTTGAAACCCTTTTTCCTTTGTTTTAGCTTCTCTTGCTTCTTTTCCCTCCATGATTTTGGACTTTGAAATTGTTGTTTGTATTGATCGTAACATAGCAGTACCTCATTTTATCATCAACAAACACTTACAGTAATGAGCTAGGGTTCGTGGAAGTCCGCCTCGGGTACGCATTTGCAGCCAGCGACGGCCATGGCCGCCCCTGGGGGTGAGGAT
>WSFP011489475.1:0-15036 GCA_009831015.1 Picea engelmannii | reverse complement strand
GTCTACATCCTTGTTCTCTTCTACAAAGTGTTATAAGTCTTTCTCCAATTTCCTCTTGGTTGCTGACTTCTTTCTGTCTTGCTTCTTCTAAGTCTCTTTTAATAGCTTCCACATGATTTGCTTTATGTATTTCATCTTGACTTGTATAATGATAGTAATCCTTATCTTGTTGTTCTTCCATAGGTATAGTTCTTCTTGGAACATATTGTCTTCTAAGAGATAGATATATGTACATAGACTATACAAACAAGATATGTACAAGAACTAAGAAGAGTATTGTTACCTTCTGAACAAGAAGTCTCTTTCATCCTGCTTAGTCTTCTTTGTAGGTTCCTTTTCTTCGGCAACTGATGCTTCGTGTTTCTCCTTCCTTTTCTTTAGCTCAGGACAATGATTCTTGTAGTGACCACACTTTCGACAGTTGAAGCATTGTACTTCTGAAATGTCTTTCTCTTGATTTGGCTTCCTCCTTGAACCAAACTTCCTTTTGTTCCTGAAATTCTTGAATCTTGCTGTGAAGGTTTGATCATCGTACTTWTTTTGGGGTTTCTCTTTTGCACTGATCCTAGATTCTTCTCGAGCACAACAAGTCCAAAGTTATTCAAATGTAGGATACTCCTTCCTTGTGTTCATGCTTGTGACAAATGCATCCCATGTCTTGGGAAGACCATTGAGTACTATGTTTACCAATTCCTTCTCTGAAATGATCTCTTCAATAGCTTGTAGTTGATCTCTTAACTGAGAGATCCTCACAAAGTATGATGTTATGTTGTCGTCATCATTCATCTTCATGTCATGGAGCTCATTCTTTAGACTCATTACTTGTCCAATGTTTCTAACTGAGAAGAGGTTTGTTAGGGCATCGTACATCTTCTTCGATGAGTCAATATGGGAGATGTAGGGTATCAAGTGGTATTTTATAGAATCCACTATGATACTCATGGCATTGATGTCATCGTCTTTGAACTTCTCCATAGCTACAACGTTCTGCGGTTCCTTCTCTTTCCCTTCTTCAAACTCTGGTTTCATGATCTTTCCTTTCACGATATCCAACACTTTATTATTGGAAAGGATGAGATCAGTCCTTGTCTTCCATGCTCTGAAGTTAGAAGCTCCATCTAACTTGTTCTCTGACTTCATAGAGTAAGTCATGGCTGCTTTGACTGGGTTAACCCTAGATTTGACCAAAATCTCAAACTTCACGTCTTGGCTTTCTGAGAGTACCAGGAGATGCGCTAGGCTAGGGCGCATTGATCTATTCAGAGATTAGGTCAATCCCTTAATTTGAGGTGCCTCAACAAGAGGATTAGGGTTTCTGCAACTGCACCTGATAGTAACCCCAACGACAGTGCTATGGTGATGGCTTCTGCTAGAAACCCTAGCGACAGTTCTTTCAACGAGCTTAATATCCTTACGACTATGTTTCCTTCCAGCTATTAGACTGAATGAAGGAGGTGTGGGCCCAAAACTTGTTAGAATATTA
Organism: Picea engelmannii; assembly: GCA_009831015.1. Classification (NCBI taxonomy): domain Eukaryota; kingdom Viridiplantae; phylum Streptophyta; class Pinopsida; order Pinales; family Pinaceae; genus Picea; species Picea engelmannii. The sequence goes on along the minus strand of WSFP011489475.1, from coordinate 13,553 downwards.
AGGATTGTGCTCGTTTTACCATTGAAAATACTATTGTTACCCAACCATAGGCCGAAGACACCCTTCGAGCACCTTAACCTTGACAGAGAATCATTTCGGAAGGAAACCCTAGGCTAGATAGCCAAACAAAGGGTAGCACAACTTTCCCCAAGGATAATGCATCAACAAGAGTTGATCAGATAGTCCAAACCCTAACCAAGAGATTGTCCAAGCCAAACGTGATATGCTAGCTGCAGCAGCTGCAATGGCAGCTCTCCTCAAACCTGCACACAAGACTGGGCACTGCAGTGCCCATAAGTTGCTGCTCTACAATTCTGAGACTGCCTACCAGAATGAGAACTGGCGTTCTATATTTATACTAATTCTGGCTAACTGCCTGGGCCGACTTTTCATTCTGGGTATCTGTGTGTTCAGTATATATTAATTCTTTTGGCCGACTTCTCATTTTGGGTATCTGTCTGTTCAGTATATATTAATTCTTCTGTCCGACTTCTTCTCTTGGAGGCTAATAACCTAATATAAATTATCCTCTTGAGCCGACATGTCTTCTAGGGTTATTAGCCAACTCATTAGGGTTTCTTCTTTCTTTCCTGAGTATTCTATTCTCGTCAGGTTTACACATGGAGGTAAATACCTCCCGCAGCTACCATAATATCAACATGTTGTTTACTTAATAAACAAAGGACCTTCAACCTCTTTGGATGGTGTAATTCTAGAGGAGGCATGGACATGTAAAAAGGTAAACTATTATTTTTTGAAGACTTTCGGTTGTGAAGCATTTGTCCATACTGATAAAGAAAATAGAACAACGCTTGAGGCAAAATCCAAGAAGTGTACCTTTATGGGATACAATGTTAATGATTTTGGTTATCACTTATGGGATTACAAAAATCACAAAATCATTAGGAGTATGTATGTCATATTCAATGAGAAGGTCATGTACAAAGATCAGTTGCAGGGAAAGAAGTAGGAAAAAGAAAAACCAGAATACACAATGCTTGATGAGATCACTGAAAAATAAATTCCAAAGGTACCAGAAAATCAAAATGTACCACAACTTGAGCAATAGGTACCTCAAACTCCTACAAGTGTTGTTAGAAGATCTACCGGGTTAAGTATACCCCCTTAACGATACTCTCCTTCATTGTATTATTTATTGTTGACTGATTCTGGTGAACCATAAAGTTATGAAGAAGCAATGCATGTAGACACTAAAAAGAAGTGGGCGCAAGGCATGGAAGAGGAAATTGATTCCTTGGTAAATAACCAGACTTGGGACTTGGTTCAGTTTCCTGCAGGAAAAAGAGCATTGCAAAATAAATGGGTTTACAGGTTGAAGGAAGAAGATGGAGGAAAAAAATGCTACAATGCTAGATTTGTTGTAAAGGGTTTTTCAAAAAAGAAAGGTATAGATTTTGATGAAATGTATTCTCTCGTTGTTAAAATGACTTCAATTAGGAGTATTTTAAGTCTTGTGGCAGTATAACATTTTCATCTTGAACAGTTAGATATAAAAACAACTTTTCTCCATGGGGATTTGGAGGAAGAGATTTATATGCAACAACCATAAGGGTATGAGGTCAAAGGAAAGGAAAATTTGGTATGCATGTTGAAGAAGAGTTTGTATGGCCTGAAGAAAGATCCAAGGTAGTGGTATTTGAAGTTTGACAGGTTTATGACAAAACAAGGTTATAGTAGATGTCATTATGATCATTGTGTTTATTTTAAAAGGCTAGAAAATGGAAGCTATATTATCTTACTTTTGTATGTAGATGACATGCTTGTTGTAGGGTCTAATATGCATGATATAAATGTGCTCAAGAAGAAATTAGCTAATTCATTTGCGATGAAAGATTTGGGTGCCACAAAGAAAATCCTTGGTATGAGAATAACACGAGACATGAAAAATCACAAATTGACATTGTCTCAGGGTGAGTACATAGAGAAGGTGTTGGAGAGGTTTAGAATGCAGAATGCAAAGCTAGCTAGCACACCTTTGGCTAGACATTTCAAATTAACTAAGGAAATGTGTCCCAAGACACATGAGGTGATATAATACATGTCCAGGGTCCCTTATTCATCAACAATTGGCAGCTTGATGTATGCGATGGTTTCCACAAGACCAGATATTGCACATGCAGTTGGAGTTGTGAGCATGTATATGAACAATCCAGGTAAAGAATCTTGGGAGGCAGTAAAGTGGATTCTCAAGTATTTGAGAGGCACTGCTACTCATGCATTATGTTTTGGAGGTTCAAACACCATTCTACATGGATATGTTGATTCATATATGGTAGGTGATAAAGATAGAAGGAGGAGGACCACATGGTATGTTTTTCCTGTAGGTGGAACATCAGTAAGTTGGATTTCAAAACTTCAAAAGATTGTTGCACTTTCAACAATGGAAGCAGAGTATGTTGCTTCTACAGAGGCTAATAAAGAGATGATTTGGTTATAATGGTTTATGGAGGAATTGGGAAAGAAACATGAGAATAACAAGTTGTACTATGACAACGAGAGTGCCATTCATCTTGCAAAGAACTCAACCTTCCATTAGAATACTAAGCATATACAACTTAGGTACCACTTCATACGATTTGTCTTGGAAGATGGACATTTGAAGTTGGAAATGATACATACTAGCCAGAATCCTGCAAACATGTTAACAAAGGGAGTAACCAGGGAGAAACTGAGTTCCTGCTCAATTTTAGTTGAAATTCAAGCATGAAGGTGAAGGTAAGACATTTTTGAGGTCCAAGGTGGAGTATATTCCATCAAGTACAACAATAGTGGAGTTGTTTTGATCAGTCTCCAAGTGGGAGATTGTTGGTTGTGGAGCCTAATTATTTTCCTGATTCAAAGGTTTGTTTCAGCCGTGCTTGGACCCCATTCCCTAACAAGGGGTGTGGGGGGGATCCCCCCCCACAACTGTCACCAGGGTTTTCCTTGGGGGGGGGGGGCAACAATTTTATTATCCCCCCCGATGGGGGATTCAGGGGAAACACCCTCGAAGTAAAATTTTGGGAAAAATTTCCTTGTAAAATATTGTAATTTCATAGTCAATCTGAACCGTTCATTATAGGGTCGCAGATATGATGATATAATTTATTTTAGGTTTTTTTTCCCTAGAAGGCAATCCTGTTTTATGAAGGAATTGTATTGCGGTTGTGTATTATCACAAATATTGTATTCTGAGAGAGGAGACTGTGAAAGAAAGAAGAAGAAGCTACAATGGGTGTGTTGTAGGTTGTATCCATTCATTTTGCTGGATAATAAAAAGGAAGGACTTGGAAATTTCTCTGGTGGATGTATCCCACACTGGGTGAACCACGTATATCTATGTCTCTATTGTATTGTGTATCTTCTGTGTTTTATTTTATTGATCCACAATCCTGTTTTTCTAACATAAAGGTCTAAGAAGGAAAACTTACATCCCTAGGCCACCATGTACTTGTGAAACTACTTATGTGTTATTCTTTAGCTATAAAACCATATCATATTTCATGGGAGAGATTTTTGACAACTTGTGATGAGGAGTTTACAATATTACAAGCTTAAGCTGTTAGAAACTCAAGAAGCAGATCTTATGGGGGAGTCTTGGAAGAAGAAGAAAACAATTAATAGAGAAGGTACCAACCAAAAAAATATGAAGACTCACAAAAAAATAGAGGCATAGGAGGTAAATAATTTTTTTACCAAAGCTACAAAGGATTTGGACAAGGAAATTGTTGCAACTCTACTAGAGACGGGGGGATCACCCAATCAAATCCCTCACACCCTTTAAAAAGGAAGGTCATTAGGATATAAGAAGAGTAAATAGGGAAACAAAGATAACAACTCCTCCATATAGTATAGAATAAAATGATTCTTCTAGCTCTACAATGAATTTTGAAGAAACTGAAGAAACTGGACATACATGAAGTGATAGAATTAGTACACAAGACCCCCTAGCCCAATTGGAGGAAGCAAGGGAAGAGGACCTTAAGTGGAGAACAATTGTAGAATCGAGAAGGGAAATAGAAAACACATGTACACAAATCTCTTTACTCCAAAATGAACAAATAAATTTAGACCTACAAGAGAAATTTCAAATTGTCAAGATGTAACAATTAGACACCATAAAGTAGCTAGAATTTAAAATTTGATGTTCAGAGCAAAGTGGGAGAGACAGAAAAAGAGGTTGAGAATAAAGTTGAGAAAATTATTGTTTTGGGAGCCCCTATCACTATATAAGTTGAGCTTGTAGAAGATATGTTCTTCTACAAACCATCGACAAGAACTTACACCATGTACCTAAGAAAGAAACAACATAGGTTTTAGTTGAGCAAGATTGCCAAGTATCTACCTTTCAAGATATATAATCAATGAGATTTTACTAAGATTTGTCATCAATGCAATGAAAGGGAAATGAATTCAATGTGTGAATTTTACATTCATAATTATGCCACACCCCATCCTTTTAGGTGGTCTCCTAATTCCTACACTGAAGATGTCCAACTAAGAGCCTTTTTGTCCCACGTCCATAATGAAGAAAGTAGAGTTGTAGAATCCAAAAATACATGGATGAATATGTTGGAATACTAAGAGGGGGGGGAGGGGGTGAATCAATATGAAACATTTCTACCACTTTCACCCACACTATATAATATTCAAATTTATCAGTAGTATATCATTTATGATTGCATTCAATATATCATGAGCATATAACAATAAGCAATACTATTCAACAATATCACATCATATACACAATACACCAAAATTTACGTGGAGAACCAAATGGCATAAAACCACAAAATGATTTCTTATATTTATCAAGAATACATTCATAAGAAGCACTAACTTGCAAATTATCCAACACCAACTGGAAGGAGGCACCAACCACCTGATTTATAGGCACCAACCTGAAGGAAGCACCAACTCCTTGAATTCTATGACACCAACCGAAAGTAGGATACAACCCCTTATTCACAGGCACCAACCTAAAGGAAGCTCTAACTCCTTGAGTTCTTCGGCACCAATGAGAGGGAGGCTACAACCCCCTTTCCTTGCCCTGCCCTGCCGCCCTAAAATATAAGTGTAGACTCACTATCACTACCACTGATCAACCTATAACTGCCATTATCATCAACAAACCTATCACTGTCACTTTCACATCAACTTGTGACTACCACTGTCACATCAACCAATCACTATCACTCTCTCACATCAACCAATCACTGTCACTTTGTCACATCAACCAATCACTGTCACTCTGTCAGATCAACCTGTGCCCAATGATCAACCAATCATCCAACCTATTATTGTCCCTGTCACCGTCGCCATCCTTGTCACTAATATACCATCAACAACCATCTATAACCAAATCCACTCACATCAACCATGTACCACCACTTGTACCATACCATGTACATCAAACTGTACCATACCATATACATCAATCATGTACCATGTATCCAAGATGTGCCAATGTCTCAAAAATATGGCTCAAGCATGTGATAACATCACCATGACATATACCAAACCACATACCAGGATAGCCAAGATATACTTCTAACAATGTATCATATCATCACAAAGGTGTACCATATCATGTACCATCATCATCAAGACATGCCTCAAGCATGTACCATAAACATAACCCTCAATAACACATGTAAATCATACCTCTAATCCTGTAGCAGACCTGATACAAAAAATTACATACTTGGAGCTCTTCCTCAACTTCAACAACAAGAGAATGTCATCTTCATCAAAATTTACCTTAGTCTCGCGGGACTAGTTTTGGATTAGTCACAAAACCTATCTTTAAACAAGCATAAATCCATACCTATAATGAATAAAGGTGTGGAATTTTAACCACATATATTCTGAGACCTTTCTTCCATAATCTCAAAATTTCAGGGTCTGAAACTTCTCAAAACATATGTTATAGCGAAAATGGTAGACCTTGCTGAATTCTATCCTATTATGGAGAGTGAACTTGTACAACATGCCACACGCTCAATATTTTATATCTGATTCTAAAGCTCACATAAAATATACCACAAACTGTTATATTTCCACTTCAATTGGTCTCACAGATTTTGGATCCTCTATGAATAAGTTATGACTGTTTTACTCAAAACACCTATTTGAGACTAGTTTCAGGACTAGTCTAAAACCATATCTTCCACAGAGTGTATATCCAAACATACAATGACCCAGAAGTTGAAATTCTTACCACCATTACTTTTATATGTCTTCTCAATATCTCCAATTTTAGCTATCTAAATCATTCTAGAAAAAAAGTTATAGTGAAAATGGTAAGATGACCTTTAAATAACATACCTTAGAACACATCATCACAAGACTTCATCCTCCCTTGGAATTTCGCCCTTATTCACTTCATATTTCCTCTGAAATTCGCCTCAAATCTCCTTGGTTACCTCATATAAAAATCACTTGAGTTAGTGCCACAAATGATCTCCTAGGTGACTTATTTATACTAGATATGACACCCTCTTTTTAGGGTTGACTTGACCCAAATAAAATTCAATTTGATTTTTAATGATTTTTCCATTAAGGCCGACTTTACCAACAACATCCTTAATTTTTATTACAATGGGTTCGACTTGTAACTTCTTGTTTGCAACAACTTTTCTTCTTTTAATTAATTTGGGGTTGACTTGTCACTTCTTGTTACAGTTGTTTAGGGCTTGTTAACCATACTTCGGGGCTTCCATCTTCAAGTGGGCATATCTTCTCAACCGTGAGGAACCACGTGATGTACCACCTACCGTTGGAAATTGTATGGTGATGACTATCCATATTTGAGTGTGTTACCTTCATTTACACTATCCTTCATATTCTTATTCCTCAAACAACTTCGGGTTTCATAACCACACCTCTGGGGCTTCTTGTAGACTTCTTCAAATGCACCCATAACATATGTTGACATCAATGAAAAACACTTCTGTTGACATCAATGAGAATAATCTATCCAAAAACATCAATGACAACCAACTATCCAATATAAGAGCCCAATTAACTTCAAATGTGGAGTTAATACTAGTCTTAAAAGAAAAGAAAAAACATGCAATAGTTTAGTATTAAGCCATAATGAAGAACTTAGGGGAAAAGGTCCTACAACTATGCAAAATTAAGTGGGAAGAGATTACCCCTTCCCTTAGGAAGGTAGAACCACATTCCCCATAGGGATTGAAAGTTTCCCTTTTTATATCTAACTTATATGTAGGGACCTTGAGAAAGATGAAGCTTGGATAATTTAGGCTAAGGTTCAAATACCCTCTTCTTCTTCATCCCACATCCTCATGGATGTCCATAGAAGAAGTAGATATGGAGGAAGAAAATTAGAGATGGAGAAAGATAAAATAGGAGGTAGGATATCACAAAAATGATGCTATCATATAGATAATAACATATGACCTTAGAGAGCCATGTGGAGAGCAACATCCAGAGGATGAAGAATGAGCAGGTCAAAGCATCACTTTTTTGGAATTGGTTTTTGTTGCTTAGGGGCATGAAAACCTCTAGTTGGAGGGTGGTGACGGGTTCTCAAATTGTCATTTTACTACCCATCATATTGGCTTAATTTTTATACAATTTTCCTCATAAACTCAAGACCTTCCTAAAAATTATTTACTTTTGAATGACCAAACTAGATGTTTTTGACTTATGCTTATCTAGATGAATATATTTTATGTAATCTCAAATGAATGTAATATATACCTAAACTTAATTGTTTTTGAGGCTAATTGCATGATTTTCATTACTTGAGATAATTATGGTTTTGCAACCAAGGAATTAATGCAACATTGATGACATAATTTAAGAAGGGGGTTTGACCCTTATACCATTAACCTTGTTCACTTATTCACCATGTGCCAATCAACTGTGTTGGTGAGAAATCCAAGGGGTTTATTCCCCTCATGAATTTCAAGACTACCAACACTTGGAGGCAACAATATATCCCTTAGACAGATTGGCCTCATTGAATCTCTTGAAATTTGAATTGGTAAAGGAGGGAAAGCAATCCTTTTGAATCAACCATGCTGAAAAGGAGGCAATCAGGGGAAAACACCCATCAATCAAGAACTTGGTTGGGTGGGTTAGTTAGGAATCTTTACATCACTTTAAATATAAATAGAGACTTATATGGCAGAGTTAGGGTAGTTAGGTTATCATTTCACTTTCCAATTGTCTCTAATTAGAACTGGTTCGAATTGTATTGGAGAGGCAGAGTTCTATCCTTCTTGTGATATGGAATTTTCTCAATAAAAGGAAGGAAGAATTACTGAATTTTTGTGTCTCAAAGAGTTTCTTAGGTTTTCAAGAATTTCCTTGAGTAGGTTCCACTCAAGGAAAGGCCATAGGAACTCTCCTCTCTTTACATTTTCTATCCTTAGGAATTTAATTATGAATCTAGTTAGACTTCTATATAACATAGTGGTTCTTTTTATGCCAAATCTATACTTTCGTTTCCAATAGTATTCTCGTTCCATGTATTTATTTGAATTCTTTTGCTCCTTTGCATTATGATGATTAGTTCTTTGAAGTGGATCTTATGAATCTATTACATGATAAACTAACGCTGGAAGGTTTTTTAATCTAGTAGGTGCATATTGATCATTGATTCAATGATTTTTTTTTCATTTTGATTAACTTTTCATATAATAGGCAATGGCCCTATATCTATTTGTATTTTGTCATACTGCAAGAAGAGATGGAAGTGAAATCCATTTACCTTGGTTCATGAGAAGTAAAATATAATGAGCTATCAGAGTTGCTCATTTGCACTGTGACAATTTTATTAGAGTTTTTAGGTTAGATTTGATTTTTGTAATTTTCATATATAGTGCACAACACCTCATAAGTTTTCACATCCATTGGGTTGAAAATTTAAGGTGAATCTATGGATTTCACTATATATAGTTGTAGTTTTGTGTCCCAACAAAAGAGACGAATGCTAGAGAATATACTAAAGAATTCTATAGATTGGGAATTCATTTTGGATTGGATAAACTTGAAGATCTAAAAATGACAAGGTATGCAAATGGTTTGAAAATTTAATGCCAAAATGAACTTAGCACTCAATACTTTCATTATGTATAATAATCATCTCATTTTTTTTTGAAGGTTGAAGAGAAGATGGGGGTAAAAACATGAATCCAGGTTAGTATTTTACTTGTTTTTCTTCTTCAGAAAACAGTCCAAACAATCTTGTCCAACAACTCCAATTTTTCATTGTTAACTATTCATTTTTGACACAACTTTTTTACAATGCATAAGTACATAGATTGTAGTAGTGCTTCACTTATTTTTCATACATGTTTCATGAATATTTTTGTGAATTTTTGGAGTCTCCTTATATATGTTTGAATAACATGGTGTCACAAAATACTAACATGGATTCATATTTTTACCCATGGACATAAGGCAACAACTGTAAGAAGTAGATAAATAAGAAACTTTGGAAGAGGTTAGGTAGATGCAAGAGGTGAAGATCAAGTAGGAATCAATCATAATTTTAGAGGAAGCACAAATCCTGGAAAAGGTAGAGTAGGTGGATATATCATCTTGTGTTATCACTACAGTAGAAAAGTGCACAAGAAGGCCAAATGTCGAGGAAATCATAATGATAGTAGAAGGAGTGAGGTAAAGGAACACATAGCTTATGTGGAAGAGTCTTCAGTAGTTGGTGATGACATTTTAGAGATTCATCATGATTAAGGAGATAACATTATGTTTAGAGGAGTGTTACTCAATCCAAAGAAGAAGATTGTTGAAGAACTTGAATAGAGGAAAAGTATTTTTAGGACAAAATTCAAGATCCAAAGTAAGTGTTATAACTTGATTTTTAATGGTGGACTAAAAAAATAGTTTCAATAGAAGTGATAGAGAATTTGAAGTTGAAATGTATTCCACATGATAGTCCTTATAAGGTGTACTGGTTACAAATATTTCATTAGGTTATTGTTTCATATCAATGTCTATTGAATTTTCAATTAGGAGATAACTAGGACATAGTGATTTGTGATGTTGTTGTTGTGGATGCTTGTCCTATATTAGTTGGTAGACCTTAGATGTATGACATAAAATTATATTAAGATGGAATGAAAAATACTTATTGGTATTTGAAAGGATATAAATTTTAGGTTACTTCCCATTTCAGAGGAAAGCATAGAGATAAGAATTATGATTTGTTTTGCTAAGGAATCCCTGAATAAAGAGAAGTTTTTCTCTACACATTTGTTAAGAGATGTTCAAGAATAAGTAAAGGAGAATGTACCATTGCAAGTTTAGAGACAACCCATGTTATGTTGCAAGCACTCAATAAGAGAAATAATGAAGCAGGAGGAAGAACGAATTGATGTGATTTGATGTGAGGAAGGAGCGAAACCCTTTCCCTCACTTTGTTCAGGAAAGTAACGAAGCTTGACCTTAAGGGAGAGGAAGGTGGATACAAATATGGTACCTTTGAGCCCACCAAAGTCGCTAGAAAGACAAACCTTTATCTAAGGCAATGCCTTTACTGCAAGGGACTACGCTTAATGAGCCATTTCCTCCTGTTAGTTATGTTGGCTTGAAATACTGTAATAAGACGGATGGGTTAGATCCGGGTTAGGCGAAGTAGGGAATATGAATAATAGATGAAGAAAACACTAGAATTTGAAGATGTTGCAACAAAATAAATTAAGATCATTACTATGAATATGGAAACCACATAAGAATATGAAAATCCAGATCAATGTACACAAATATAATTTGAGGATTTCGCAAAGAAGGTTGGTGATCAATAAGGAGACATGTTGAAGGGTGGTAAAGTAGATGGAAACATATAAGGTATGGTCCAAAAACATATTGAAAGTCTTGAACAACATGAAATAATGGTTTTATGTAAGAGGGAGTTTGGAGAGATATCAAATCCTATTGGGAAGGATAATTTAAACAGAGTAATCCCTAATGGGTATTAACAGTTGGAGGTAGTAATCCCTATTGGACATGAGTATTTGTAAGTAGTAAGACCAAATGGAAATAAGTGTATTGAGTATGTGATGTTGAAATAGGTCATGGGAAGAAGAAAACAAATTTACGATGGAACTTATAAGGTTTGGAAGAGCAATAAGAAAAATAAGAACTAAAGATCAAGAAAGCTAACAGTCTCATGGCTAGGATGTTCGTGTTTTTCTAGCCATGAGTGTTTGATGCAAGAGCACCCATGGGTATTAAGTTAGATTGAAAACAACTTATATTTATAAGTAAGTGTGGGAGACTTAAAAGGACTTCCATTTCAAGTTTCAAGACTTAGGTATGCTTACTTTTTCCTAGATGTGCATTTTGTACTTTAGGTGGGCATTTCTTGAAATGTTGGAATAAATAATTTTTTTCTTCAAGTATAATAGAAGTTAGGAGTTGATTTAGGGCATGAGATGAAATGGTTTTGTAGAGAATTCACGAAAGAACTCAAAGAATTTTACAAAATTGGATTTGGATCACTAACCTACATTTTCCTTGCATTTTGGTAAGGGTTTGACAAAATTTATAGACACTATGTAAACAAGGGTAGATTTTGAGTATTTTCGCACACCATAAGTTATTATAAGGTTCAATTTGAAAATATAGAAATGTAGGAAGGTGAGTAATGAAAACATATGCATTCCTTAACTTGAATCACTCAAATTGACCAAGAAATGAACCCTAGGAATGCATTTTGGTGGAGTTACAAAATATTGGTTAAATTTAGTCAAAATGTAGAACTTGTTGACTTAGTAGATTTGTTGCAGGAAAATGGAGGTGGGTATGACAATTTTGAGATATTGTGTTTCTTGACAAGGTGGAAAACAATATAAATCAAGTTTTACTCTCTTTGAATGACACTTCTACGAGTTTTGGCTTGCATTTTTCTAAGTCATTTGGGCATATTTGTACCTTGTTTTAACAACATATTTATATTTTGAGTTCAATGGAATATTTGACATTGTTGCATGCATTCTAAGAATGAGGGATTGTAAGATGAATATTTTGGTGTATTTCAAGTGACCATGCAACCTTCATCTATAAATGGAGTGCATTTAATGTCATTTTACCTAAAATTGTAATAAATTATGATGTAGTGAAATATTTCTTGTCTTGATGATTTTTTATAAACCCTTGGAATATGAAGCGTTGAATTTGAACAATTGGTTAGATGAAAGAAAAAAAGACAAGGTTCTCAAGCATAAATATGAATTTTGTGAATGAAAAAAGGGCATTTGGTTCTCTATTGATTTGGTTTTTGTAGTGTTGGTTGCTATGGGTTCCATAGACTTATGCATAGGCTATGCGAATGTATGAGGATTGAGATATTTTGCCATTGATTCAATAAAGTTTGTAGAGACTATTGTTAAATATATTTGTGTGATTTTTAATTTGGTAAAAGGCCATGAATGGAATATGTTGACAACGATTTTTTTCAACAGTACTTAGCCGACAAAGCATTGCCAGGCTCTCCCTCAAATCACACTACTTGCACAAAGTTTCACTTATTCTTGTTAACGATTGGCGCAAGATTCTTGGAAAATTTATTGTGACACCGACTTATTTCTAAGCATGACTTCTTTTCCTCCTCACTCCTCGCATCACTCGTGATATGTTTAAAGACCCTTATATCACCCCCTTGTTGGTATATACCCCACCTTATCTACCTAATTAAGAGGAAGTGAATAAGTGTTTGAAAAATTGATTATGACTATGTCATCTTTTCATATTTTGCCCAAAAACTCACTTCCTTAATATGACATTAATCACTTTTCACAGATATATGGTTTTGGTACCATGCCTATTTTTTTTCATGAATTTAACCTTGCTCCATCCTATTCCATTATTTCATGCCATTTCATGAGCAAAATTATATCATTATACTATATTCCACATGTGAAACCTTGTTCCATCCCATTCCATTATTTCATGCCATTTCATGAACAAAATTATATCATTATACTATATTCCATATTCCACATGTGACCTTTATTGTTTAAATAAAGGAAACATGGTCTTCACTTTACCTTTTGAATGGATTAATTTTCATTGTGTTCCAAAGCCCTTAGGTGGTACTCTATAGGTACAATACATAAATACCTTTTCCATACATAATCCTACCATAAAGGTTTTCACTTAAGTCATTTTAAGTCCCTTATTAAATAAATAAAAGAGGATACGATACCCATGCAAGTATTGGGATTGCTGTCATTGTAAACAAGTTTATACACTATAGAAAGAAAGAAGAAAGAAAGTATTTTTAACGTCCACGAAGCTATATAAATTTGAGAAAAATTTCTTTTTTGAAAAAGTATTGGGTTAATTCCTTGATTATCACTTCATATAGAGCTTCATATAGAGGAAGATATAACTCAAGAACTCCTGGTTTTCGGGAACCAATGATTACAAGATCATCCCGTTTTGTTTTGAAAGAAACTGCGAAGCACTGTTGTCACGGAAAAGGAATTTATATGCACATTGTTGAGTTTCTGAAGTGCCTTCCAAAGCTTTATAGGGTATAAGATTTGAGCACTCTT
>WSFP011489470.1:0-15036 GCA_009831015.1 Picea engelmannii | reverse complement strand
GAAGGTAAGAACCTACATAGGAAACAAGTAAAATGCTTGTGCCAACACCTACCTTCAGCTGATGCATATAGGTTATATAGGTTCTTAGAAATTTTTTGTGAGTGTGTATGACTAAGAATAAAGAACCTTAAAAACCAAAACCCCCACCAACAACTACAAAAGCCCAGGGCTTGGTGTCGCCTAGAAGGAGCGCTTATATAGACGAAATTATCCGAAAATATGAATATCAAGCTTCGGTTGGACCTCGAAAAGGATCCACTCGAATCCCTCAAGCAACAAATTCACCAACTGCAGCTCATGCCGAGGTTCATAGTAGAACTGAAGGGACTGAACAAAGTTTCCAAAATACATATACTCCACCTCTTAGCCCTTTCGACGAGGGAAATTCTTGTAATATGGAAGAAGGAGAAGGGGAGACTAGTGGGGTTGTTGAAGCAAACCAATCACCACCACCTGATCCTAGATCTCTTGTGATTTTGATTGGAAAAGGTACACATGAAATTATAGATAGAGGGAGCATGATTCAATTCCATAAAGGACCAAGTAATCAATCTCCCCAAATAGAACACCCAGACCAAGAAATCCATGAAGTCTGTTGGAATATCTTCGACCAACTGGAACAACAAAATCCATCACGATCCTAGACTTCCACCTTGGAATATCCTATAGCCAATATGGATGATAATTCCCCAATGAAATCCTTTCCATTACAGAATCTTCCAACCTTTCATGGATTGATCTCAGAGGACCCTGATGTGTTCTTATTCGAATTTGATGTTCTGTGTAGAGGTTATGACTACACATCTGAACTCTAGAAATTAAAGCTATTCCCTTCCACTTTAAAAGGAGCATATTTATGGTGGTTTATGGGACTAGGAGGAGGAACTATAAATTCCTGGGATGAAATGAAACAAGACTTCCTTACGAAATATGAATATTACTGTAGAAACAAGGATCTAAAAGATGAAATCTTTCAAATGACTGCAAAAGAAAATGAGACACTAGAAGAAAATGTTGAAAGGTTTCATTATAACTTGCAAAGATCACCTTACGGTACACTACCAGGTGAGGTACTTAAGTTACTTTGATAAAATGTATGAAGGATGAATGGGTAGAAACATTGAATTTAATGGGAAAAGGTGATATTTATCAAGAAACTTATGATAACATTATCCAATTGTGCATCAGGTGTTCACATGGAGGAACATGAACTAGATCAGGAATGTGGGATCCCCTCACTATAAATAGCAACATTACTAGCGGGCATGTCACCCGAGAAAAAGTTGGTAATCTTTTAAAAAAATTTAAAATGAAAATTTTGAGTACTCTAACTATACAACTGGATGTTCTGCAGGATAAACAGAAACAAGTATAAGCATAACAAGAATTGTCCATATTTTTCCACTGATGTTGAAAGAAACATGGTCTGAGGGAATGTCCTTTGGATGTGGTTCAGGTTTGCACCATCTGTGCGAAAGACAATGCGACAGATCAATGCCCATCACTCCTATGACTAAAATCTATCTTTAAAGAAGAAGAAGAGGAAACAAAAGAAATATATCTAATGGATCAACGTCGCCAATGGCAGGCTCGTCCCCCAGGTATGCTACAAGATCCTTCCTCTTTATTTTCTGGGCAGTATGGTCAACAACATAATTCTGGAAACACATGGCAGGGCTAACCATTTTCTAATCCCACCTGGAAGTCCCAACAATATCCTACTACACCCTAGCCAAATCAACCAGCTACAAATCCCACCTAGCCAAATCAACTAGCTGCAAGTCCCACCTGGCCAAATCAACCAACTGCAAATCCTACCTGGCCTAACTCGCAATAACCTACCCCATCTTTGAAAAATTCAAATAATAACCCCTATCCTTCACCGTGGACTAACACAACTTCCCAAGCCCCCAATTGGAATCAAAACTGGCAGCACCCCATGGGGATGACCAGTCAACCCATGGGGATGGCTCCTCAAGCTCATCCCACTTTACAATCTCCACTTAAATTACCCCAGAACCCTCAACCTCAAATGCGCCCTCAATTACCAGCTCAACCCAACCCAAATCCTAATAATAGACCAGCCCAACTTGTGCAAAATATTGATAATTTGGATGGGGAAATCAACTCTGTAGGGTGCAATGAACTCCGATTGAGTTCAGGGCACATAATTTCTCGTGAAGAAAGTAACATTTACCAAGAAAAGGAGAATGAAAATAATATACAACCAGCAATAACATCCTCGACTTTGGTTATAACGGAAGAAGCAGAGTAGGGGGGAAACACAATCAAACAACATAATCCTGATGAGGACGTAATTCCTCCTCACCCATTTCCTGAGAGTATAATGATAGAAAAACCAATTGTATATTCTAACTTCAATATTGTAGGGTAAATAAAGAATCTATATGTTAAGATCCCACTCCTATAGGATCTACAAGACATCCCAATTTATGCAAAGACAATTAAGGAATTATGTGGGAAGAAGCCTGTTAGGAAAGGTAAAAATCCATCAACTGTTCACGTGGTAGGTGCCTTGTCCAATCTTATTCTAGGAAAGTAGGATCTGGTCAAGTATACAGACCTAGGGAATCCTATGGTAACAGTTTAGATACATGGTTGTTTGTTTCCATATACACTAGTGGATTTGGCGGCAACCATCAATATTCTGACCATCGAAACCTGTAACGCCCTGGGTATCACCTCCTTAGAAACTACTTCAATTATGTTACAATTGGATGATAGAGATCATTGGTTAAACCAGTTGGCACATTAAAAGATATAGCAATTTCATCTGACTCTTGGGAAAACCCAGCTGACTTCCTAGTTATCAACCCAAGAAGTGGACTCGAT
Source organism: Picea engelmannii (assembly GCA_009831015.1). Classification (NCBI taxonomy): domain Eukaryota; kingdom Viridiplantae; phylum Streptophyta; class Pinopsida; order Pinales; family Pinaceae; genus Picea; species Picea engelmannii. Next base: position 12,183 of record WSFP011489470.1, on the reverse strand, counting down.
GGGCACTCATTGATATTGGGAATACCATGGCTCACAATGACATATGCATACATAGGATGTCACACATGAGACATGAAAATTTCTAGAGGAAGCATTACAAAGAACCTCATTCTGTATCCTCCAGGTAAACCGATTTTTCCTATCATACATCAGCAGTTTCTACCACCTAGATATCCAGAAAAAAATCTATGATCTCTTCTCACACTGGAAGAAGCTCTCAGACTCAAGAACCAACTAGAAGATGATGTGATCAGTAGCTTCATTAACAACCCATCCATTATAAGAAACCCAACATGTCAAATGCTAAAAGTTGTTTTAGAATATGAAGCACAAGGAGATCCTTTGGAAGAATTGATGGAGAAATAGATTCCCACTACTGTTGTCCATAACAGCATATCCGTTGAAATTGCACCAGGGAGGTTTCTAAATATTAATGCTAACTTGAATGAGCAACAACAAGAAATATTGATTCAGATCATTTTCTAAATATCAGTAGGATTTTTCTTTGAGTATCTTGACATGAAGGGTATCGATCCCCAACTCTGTACACATCATATCAATAAAGCTACCCAGAAAGACCACTTCCCCCTACCTTTTGTTGACCAAGTCTTTCATACTTTAGCAGAGAAGTGGTTTTTTTCCTTCCTAGATGGCTTTAGTGGTTATAATCAGATCCAGATTGCTCCATAAGACCAATATAGAACTACAGTTACGTGTCCCTGGGGTACCTTCACATATAGAGTATTTCCCTTTGGATTATGTAATGCTCTAGACACATTCCAGAGAGCCATTCTGATCATATTTTCTGATTTGATCAATGATTGAATTGATGTTTACATGGACAATTTCACCCCTTACGACACTGATTTTGATCAAGCTCTAAGTAATCTGGAGAAGGTACTGGAATGATTCATTCCTACTAGGGTATGTTTGAGTCATGATGAATGTCATATGCTGATGACTGAAGGTGTGGTACTTGGACACTATGTTTTTTCATATGGAATCAAGGTAGATCCAACAAAAATAGAGGTAATCCTTAATCTACCTACACGTCATACACAAACTGAGGTACGCAATTTCCTTGGTTGTACATGCTATTATCATAGATTCATAGAAATATTTTCAAGAACAAATTCACCTTTACATGCTTTAACTGGTAATGTGGAATTTCAGTGGTCTGATAAGTGTGATGTTGCGTTTGCAGAACTCAAAAGGTTGGTCTCAATAGCACCGATGCTAAGAGGACCAAACTAGAAATTTCCATTTCATATTTTTACAAATGCATTGGATATCGCCATAGGCGTTGTCCTTGGATAGGAAGAAGACAAGAAACCTTATGCTATTTATTTTATTAGAAAAAATATTACTCCCGCTGAATTAAATTATACAGTAACAGAAAAATCATTTTTAGCCATTATACATGCTATTGATAAATTATGCCACTATATAACAGGCTATCCAGTTATTCTGTATATTGATCATTCTTCTATTAAATATTTAGCTAACAAACCTATTACTAATGGACGTGTTACTCGCTGGTTATTACTATTGTAGGAATTCAACATCACCATCAAGGATCGACCCGAAAGAGAAAATCTTGTTTCAGATTTCTTGTCTCGCATGCCCAAAAAGGATGACTCTTTGACAGTCGAAGACCAATTCTCGACATGCATTATGTCGTTAGCATGATGGAAAGCCATTGGTCAGCCCGAATTGTCTCCATCACCTACTCTCCTCACTACGTCCGACGGTCGTTCTTTCCGACCACATGGCAGCATTCCTTCTTTCCCTGTGCAGTTAGGAGGGAAGACTGTGTGTGTCAAGGTAGAGGTAGTCGATGCCCCCCTCGACTACAATCTCTTGTTAGGTCATAGTTGGACTTATGCGATGCAAGCTGTGGTTTCTACCATTTTTTGAGTCTTGTTGTTTCCACACGAGGGTCGGATAGTGACCATTGATCAATTGTCCTTCTCTCGACCTGACCCAGCTTTGGGGGCATCCACGGTTCCCATGATAGATAATCTTCAAGCCGGTGTCGTTAACATAGGAGTTGGTTTGTGCCCATCTTTGATGGGTACTTTCGATTACCCACCTCCTCATGGCGATGTCAAGTTTATATCAACTCACCACAAGGCTAAGATTTTTCATGTCTCCTCATTCCGCATGACTTACTTTTAGGATCCGTGGATTCTTCCTTCCCAATCAGCCATGATGGATGAGACAGGGCACACTAGCATGTCCATGCCCTTGTCGGCCACTGAAGTAGCGTACTCTTTAGTCCAACAGGCTTCAGCCACTCCTGATCTGACTCCTGCACAAGAGTTGGATCCACCTCTCTATCTGGGCTCAGGGTTCTCTTGCCAACACCGATTCGTTAGATTTAGTCTTGCCTTCTGACGAAGCAGTAATCGAATCAATGACTAGTCCGGACAAACCTTGGGATGATCTTCATCAGAGATCATATTTCCTCCCAGAGTTAAACCGAATCGAGGCAGGATAATTCACTATCACCATGACAGGAGATCAGCCATGTCCCATTAACTTCTTAGCTACCCAGAAAATTATGGTGACTATCCTTTCCACTATACCTATCAACATCTCCTGAAACCCTGGAATCGTGGAGAATGTCTTCATCGGAGCGGATTTCTCCCCCAAAGAGGTTCAAATTTACACGGATCTTTTCAAAGAATTCTGCGACGTTTTCGCCTGGTCTTATGAGGAAATGCCAGGCATCGATCCGAAAATAGTTGAACATGAGATCACAATGTATCCTGATGCTAAGCCTATTCAACAAAAACTTCGTCCAGTTAATCCTAGGAAAGCAGCAGCCATCAAGGCTGAAGTTGAGAAATTGCTCAAGGCAGGGTTCATTTACCTGATTCATTTGACTCAATGGGTGTCAAACCCCGTGTCGGTCGATAAAAAACAAGGCACGATTCGTGTATGTACCGATTTTCGTGATTTGAATAAGGCATGTCCAAAAGATAATTATCCAACCCCATTCATCGATCAGATCATTGACGAATGTGCCGGTTGTGAAGCCTTTTCGTTCATGGATGGTTTTTCAGGATATAATCAAATCCAAGTCAAACCTGAGGACCAACACAAAACGACATTCATTTGTCCATGGGGTACATTCGCTTATCATAAGATGCCTTTTGGTCTCAAGAATGCTGGAGCCACTTTCCAGCGGGCCATGTCTTTTGTGTTTCATGATCTCAAACGTATAGTCGAGGCCTATCTAGATGATTTAGCATCACGCTCTCGCAAGCGAAAGGATCATCCTATGCACCTCAGACTCATCTTCGAACGCTGTCGCTACTTCAGGATTCGCTTGAATCCCAACAAGTGAGGCTTTTGCATTACGTCAAGACGTTTGTTAGGGTTCATTGTATCAACCACAGGGATTATGGTGGATCCTCTCAAGGTGGAGGCGATAATCCAGTTTCCCCCCCCACGCACAATCTTACAGCTTCAAAGTCTTCAAGGCAAGGTGAACTTCTTACGACGCTTCATCGCCAACTATGCCGAAATCACCAAGGGATTTATGCATTTACTTAAGAAAGATGTTCCCTTTTTCTGGGACGAAACCGCTAAATACTCTTTCGACTCATTAAAACATGCCCTTACAACCGCACCTTTGCTACGACCACCTAATTATAACAAAGATTTCTTATTATATCTGGCTGTCGTAGAGTCAACCATAGGCATGGTTTTAGTTCAGGAGGATGATTCATTTTTTGAATGCGTGATCTATTACCTGATCCAAGGCCTCGTAGGACTGGAACTTAATTATACCCATCTCGAAAAACTTGCGTTGGCAGCAGTTCATGCTGTTCAACGATTCCGTCACTATGTTCTGTTTCGAAAGACCACTGTCATTGCCATCGTGAATCCATTCCAGTACATGTTGACATGACGAGTTATCGGTGGAAAAATCAGTAGATGGATGGTAATCCTCCAAGAATTTGACTTAGACTTCATTTCAGCCAAGTCCAAAAAGTCATTGGTCTTCGCAGAACTTATCTCGGAGCTTCCGGTTGAGTCAGGTGACGTTGTGCCTGAGGAATCGCCTATCCGGGGGGATATGTTTTTGATTGCATCTTCAGACCCCTGGTACAGAGATATACTGATCTATCTCCAGACTTTGAAGTGCCCCACCTCTGCTTCTCGTGATGAGCGTCAGCGGATACGCCATCAGGCCAAGAACTATCTCATACTCAATGATACGTTGTATCGGAGAGGTGTAGACTGCATCTTGCGCCGATGTCTCACTCATGAGGAGGCCGTCATAGTGCTCAACGATTTTCATACAGGATCCTGTGGCAGTCACTTGTCCGTGTTGGAAACAGCCCAAAAGATTTTACGAGCAAGTTACTTCTGGCCCACACTTATGAAAGATTGTATCGAGTCGGTCAAGAAGTGCCATCCGTGCCAAATCTTCTCATGGAAGATGAGGGCACATCCATCTCCCATGTTTCCTGTCATCACAGTCGGTCCCTTCACTAAGTGGGGGATTGATTACACTACATGCAACCCCCCATCAGCCAGGGGGCACTGCTATATCATTCTAGATATCGACTACTTCACTAAGTGGGTCGAAGTTATGACGACGTTCAAAGATGATGGAGAGACTGCAACTCTCTTCTTATTTAACCAGATTATAGCATGGTTCGACGTCCCGAGAGAGATTGTCACTGACCATGGCAGTCACTTTCATAACTAAATGATGTCGGAGTTAACGTCAAAGCTTGGGTTACGGAAAGAACATTCATCACCTTACTACCCCCAAGCCAATGGGCAGGTGGAAGCTGTAAACAAAACTCTTAAGACGATTCTACAATGAACTATCAACTCAGCCAAGTCAAACTGGCATTTGATGTTATACGCAACATTATGGGCTTATCGAACCTCAGTTAAGACTGCAACCGGTTTCTCACCTTTCCAGCTCGTTTACGGGCTGGAGGCAGTCTTGCCCATCGAATGTCAAATTCCATCTCTGAAATTGGCAGTACAGTTATTGCCAGACACTTCTCCGCTTGAAGAACGGTTAGTACACCTTGAGCAACTAGATGAGCAGCATCGTGATGCGGCCTTGGCCAAAGAAGCTCATAAACATAAGTTCAAGTGTCAATATGATAGGTCCGTTCATCCTCGGATTTTTTCTAAGGGAGACCTTGTCCTGGTCTAGGACGAAGATAAGGATCCCCTGGGGGTAGGAAAGTTTAAACCCATGTGGTTCGGACCCTTCATTATTAAGGAGGTTTTAAAAAAGGGCTCTTATCGTTTGGTCGATTTTGAAGGGAATGCTTTGGCGGAGCCTAGAAATGGGCTCTACCTCAAGAAGTATTACTCATAGAGAGGTCACTATGGGTAACTTTTTGTAACATATGTATAGTCTTTGTACTATTACTTTTTTACATTTCTTTTAAAACGTGTTATGGATGTGTCATTGATGTTATCTTTCATCAATATGCCAGATGTCAAGTGAGTCTGAGGTGTTCATTGGGTACGCGGACGGTGCTAGTCGACACACATGGAGGCTTGCCTCCGCAGCTTGGGTAATCTTTACACCATAGGGTCAGTTGTTATCTTCCGGAGGTATATGCTTAGGTAACACCACAAACAATGTTGTTGAGTATAGTGCAGTTATTGAGTTTCTTCGTGACACTTTGTCATTGGGTATCTCTCGTCTATGGGTCTATCTAGACGCTCAACTAGTTGTGCCGTAGCTAAACAGAATATATCGGGTTCACGACCCAACTTTACACTGACGATTCCTTAGGGTACGTCTCTTGGAACACAATTTTGATTATATTACATATTTTCATGTTCCTAGGAGTCTAAATCAAATCACAGATACTCTAGCTAATCACATTTTAGATTGGCATCTGGCCCACATATAAAAAGATCATGAACATAAACATGTAAATACATTTTTGCACACATAATCCATAAGACACAAAAGAGATAAAAACCATATATAAACATCATAAAATCCTCAGAGTACATAGATGGGCGCAAGCGCCTCACAAGTGGGAATCATAACGAGTCACTGGGGCTTATGCCCTCAAAAAATATATACATATCAGTGCTCGGGGCACATAAAATTCTAAAGTATGTTCAGGGCCTATGGGCCCTGTTATACTCATATACAGCCTGGCCCAAACGCCTAAATAATCGGACCCATGTCCGAGGTACCCCCACAATATGAGTCTGCAAGGAAGGAGGCAGGTCCTCTACCTCTTCCATGGGAACTGTGCGAGTGAGCGCAGTAAAGTTCCACTCAATTCGCCTCAGGACCCTCTCGGCCTCTCCCGCTGGGAGGTTCCCTGCCACTGCTGCTCCTCCAGCGGCGGCAGCTGCGGCTTCTAGCCGTGGGCGACGCCTGTTCCGTGCATAGTCGGCAGGTCGCACGGGTCCCACATCTGCATGCAATAAACGTTCACCCATCAAAAACTCTGTTATACAAAAACATGATATATATATATATAAAAAGACATAAAAACTACATATGAAAACAAAAAAAACTAGATAGGTGGAGACTTACCCATCTCCCCTCGCTCCTCACCAGGAGGCACTGGTATTGCTGGATCTCTGGAGAAGTCAATCTTCGCGTATGGGTAGTCCTCAATAGTTGGGATCTGCCGTGACAACCAGGCAAAAAAGTCATCATTGAAGGCCTCTACGGTCCTTCCACCACCCTGTCGCGGTAACAACGCTGCCCATATGCATACTGCGGGGAAAGTAGCCAGATGTCCTCATACTGTCAGCCGAGGACTAAAACATGGAACTCTCTCGAAGAAAAACGAACACAGGATGGTCCCAAACCCGAAATTCCTGTGTGTCCGCTGTTTGCAAGCTGTCAACTGACCCGTCATGCTCGCTAGTAGTGTGGTACTCCAATCAAAAATTTGTGCATTCATGCACTGGATTGCACAGTTCATATGTGCGCACGAAGCCTGATGCACGGCTACGGAGCCAGTAATCCGCCCAATGAGCGATAAAATAGTCTGAAGGGAGAGGCTGGTAATCCTACTAACGGGTACCGAGGAAGATCTATGATCGGTCCCAGCCTCACAATACTCCTCTATCAGCTCCGAGACTTTGCTCGGCCCACAGGAAAAGTCTGAAAGTTGACTGGTTCCCCTCTCCTTGAGAGGCCAGTCAAAAAATAGATATCCTCGGTGGTGGGCACCAAGGATTGCCCCTCTATCATGAAAGCCTCTGCATCAGGGTGCCAATAGTCAACCAGGGCGTTCAGTAGCTTTGGTTGTGCACACATAAACGGACACAAAAATAATTTCACTAAAACACACTGCATCAGCATGGCCATAACATTTGGATCTACAGCCACTAACTCATTGGCGACCTCATGCTCCCTCTCCCTCCATTGAACATACATCCTGCCAGCACAACAAAGCAAAAAAGGGGGGTTAGGACTTGTTTAGATTAATTTTTACATCACGCAGGGGGTACCCGCAGCCTGTCGAGGCGACAATCGCGGGTACCCACAAGAAGCTTTGGCTCTGCGTGCGGGTACCCGTGGGCTATCCCTAGACAACCCGCGTTTTCCTAGGGCTAACCTCTTTGAGGTCGACGCCCACCCCCAAAATCAAATAAAAGAAACAAATGAAGTATTGAATAACAAGACAAGGGAGTTTGTACTTACTTGGTCCATGCAGAAGTCTGTTTCGTCCACTGTAGCTCTCGGAATCACGATCTTTGGCAAAGGGGGTCTTTTAGCTCCGGAGTCAATTTCCAGATCAACAATGGTGATAATGAGCTGCCAGCTTCTATTTATAGACTTTTTGGCCTCTTTTTGTCACTTTTTTGGGCCCCTTTATCAGTTTCTTTATACCAAAAACCATTTTGAGTTGTCCAGGAGTTATATGGGAGGGATTTGATCAGGTATTGGGACAATTTTCATTGAGTTTCAAAAAAAAATATATATATAGTGACGGTCCATAAAAAAAAAAAAAAAAAATTCAACTTGAGCATATAGGGTAGGATTTCATCCCCACTGTTGCATATCGTTGTCTTTTGTTCTTATGATATAGGATTGATCCCATCCGGTTGTGACACAGAACCATCATATCTACTCTAGAAGTGTCGCAACTTGGTGGTAGAGCTTACCAAAACATGGATGCCCTAGGTAGGTCCTGGTTGCATTATGGTGTCCATGTCGTTTCTAACAACACTGTAGGCTCGGGAGTCTGTATAGTCTTTCCTGAATACGATTTTGAGCCTCATTCGCATGGGTCTTTTTCACTCTTCGCCTTACCCTCCGGACTCCCAAAACGTAACAGGTCTCCTTTTAAGCCTTTTTCAGACCCTCTAAACATGAAAAGATAGCCGAGCGATCTTGTGTCCTTTCACGCTCGTTAAACTGCAATTTGAAGTCACGTCTGTCTGGCAGTAGTTTACCCCTTTTTCGGTCCGGACGGTCAACTGTATGAACAAAGGAATACTCTATTGAATTCCCATTCTTTAGAAGAGTATCCTCAAGTATAATTTTATTCCTTTTTTGGGCCCGAGGGACTAAATTTACGAAAAAGAAACCCCCCCGGAGTCCATAGTTAAGCTCTTTTCAGACTCCCTAAAATTGAAAAGATCGCTGAGTGACCTTATTCTTTCACACTCGTTAAAATGGTCCAAAAGAACATTCCTGACGGAGTCCATAGTTAAGATTTTTTTAGACTCCTTAAAATTGAAAAAATAGCCGAGTGATCTTGTCCTTGTCACACTCGTTAAAATGGTTTTGAATTGATGTCTAATCGGTGCTAGTTTACCCCTTTTTTCGAACCGACTAGACTATTGTCGAAAAATGTACCCCAATGGAGTTGCCTTTTATGCTTTTTCAGACTCTCTAAATATGAAAAATCATCGACCTTCCCTTCTTTGGGCTCGTTAAACTTACATCGAAGGACGTTACCATTTTGTGTTCTATCAACCGCATTTGCATCCTTTACCCATCAACCTAGTAATAGTTTGCCTTTGCGTCTTAACACCTTTGGCCACTGGAGGATTTTTCCTGAGTATCATTTCCTTAGAACATCAGTCTTGTCCTTGTGCCTTGAGATTGTATGTTTGTTGTACTCGTTCCTCCATTGTAACGTAATATTCCTTTATTCTTTTTTCAAAATCATCAAAAAGAACAAAAAAAAAATATACCCCAAAAAGAGGATGGGAAAAGTATTTTCTTTATTAGCAGCATCATGAGTAGCCCTTGGATAAAGCACATCTGTCTGTTTGATTCATCAGAATTTGGGATGTAGTACGACCTTAGGAAGCTTTGCTCGCTATATTGAGTTGTGTCCTCCACCGTTTGGTTACTCTTCCAAATATATGGAGAGTTTGCGTTGCCTCCTGCTTCGTAGACTTATGATTAACATATATGCTGCCTGAGTCTTATCACTTGTCGTGCTATTGTCCAAGGTAAGTTTGTCACTAAGCCTGAGTCGGCCCCTCTGCAATATGTCTCTTGTCCACATACCCGGCCATCCTGAACATCCAATCAAGTCTTTGTTCGAAATCACTGAAGCCTTCAGTCCGATCATCAAGAATATCAAGTCCATAACCGACGAAGACCTCTGGGTAGTGCAGTCGTACACTCATATTACACTCCTACCTAAGTTTTAGAATATTTTGAAGTTGTTTCTCGATCTCTGAAGTACAGCCATCAGGCCGAATCAGCTTCTGGGAGATAGATACTTTATATGTATATCTTTCTGATTTCGAGATGTAGCTCCGCTGTGTATTATTCGCGGCTGCTCTTCATAGTTGTTTGACATGGATCTACAGTGTATTTGATTGGTAGCCATGGTTCTATTTTATCCCGAGCATGGGTATACCCGCCTCGGTGAGACATTTGATATTTTTTACAGATGGCACCTCCTGATTCCTGATTCCTGGGCTCACTCATTCAACATATCAGTACAGATTGGTAAAGAATTGGTAATGTATTTCGGCCATCAGATGCTCTTCTGACCTCACACATTAGGGGGCATCTATTATAACCCTAAATTTCACCACACATGCTTACCTGGCATCAGGCCAACTCATATCCCTTCCTTGCCAAAGCCATGCTGAACAAACTCTTGAAAATCCTCTTAAATCAAGTGACACACACCCTAACTCACTACTGCACGCGTTGGAACACTGGCAGGCCTACTACTGCACGTGTTGGAACACTGGTTGGCCTACTATAGCCCACATTTACCTAACAAAGCACAAAAACAGGAAAGTTGCTGACGGGACAAAAAGCTATGGGTCAGTTAATTGAAACTCCCTGCCATGCATGGCCGAGAGTTCGTCCAAAACCCTAGCTCCTTCTAGCCTATAAAAGAAGGGGTAGGGGTACTATTTGGAGGAGGAAAATTATAGCAAAGAAACTCTGCCCAATTGTTGAATCCGTTTGTCCCAACCCTTTAGCCTTTCCTCAAGCTTAAGGAGAATTCAAGCAAAGCAGTTGGAGGACAAAGAAGAGGAGGAGCCCAGGATCAGGATCAAGGAGCGGTGGTCGATCTCTATCATTATTGTAAGTTGATTCATCTTGAGATTAATAAAAGAATACTTTTCATGTCCCAATGCATGAGTCATATATGATTTATTCGATTTATGCTTAATCTCTAACCCTCAAGTAGAAAAATAGCATGCATGCGTAGTGTTTGGTCTTGATTACAGGATTGTTTTTGGAAGGAGTAGTGCAAGCAAGCGGTCAAAGCGCAACGGAGGATCTACACCAAACATCAGTAAAAAGGTCAGTAGGTCCTTTCCATGCTTGTATGTGAAAAAGGGGTTTTAGTTTTGGGGTGATAGGTTAAAGGTCATTTCTTAAAGGTCAAAATCTGCATGCAAGTTCATCCCTAGCTTGCTAGTCCGTAGGGTATTATTTCCCAACAACACTGGGGATATTACAATCCCCTCCCCTTATTTTTGCATTGTTCTCAGTGCAACTTGCTTATACATATAAAATTAAAAATTCTTCAAAAAGCTCCAAGATTTAGCTATTGGAAGCCTATTATCCACCTAGTGCTCTACTTTCATGCACCAATTATGTTGTTCACACTGCAACTGGAATTCATTTTCTCTACTCTATAGATATGTTTCAAGAAGAATCCAGCTCAATGTACCATTTGACACACCCTCCTTATGGCATCTACCATGCCATAAGAATTTATGAGTTGCCTCTTCCTTTTTGAACTCACCCTTCCAAGTTCAAGTATCCTTTCACTGCTACATCATCCATCAATGATCCATCTTTCCAAGGATTTCACACACAAGGAGAGCGCCAACCCACTACCAGAGCCTCTAACCAAGGTTCTCCATTAAAAGGATTCAGTGTCTCTATCAGTAGTTCTTCTTCCAACATTCTCACTTTAGCCAATATTGTCTCATCTACATCACACACATGCAGTTATCATGAGAGAACATAAAGAATTCATTTAGGAACTCAAACTTAGTTCAAAAGGGGAATTAAAATTTTCCCCAAAACATGAAATTCCATTTCATAATTCTTCTTGGTTTTTTCCATATTAGGATTGCAACCTTCCTTGTCGTTTTCCACAAGCACCAAACTGTGTACCATTTTCATGCAAGGCTTCATCTTGCATACTACCAACAATTGTCAGTATTTCCTGTACATCAGAATTCAATTGCAATATGTACAGAACCATATGCATTGAACTTAGAATTGTGTGCATCTAGCAATTCAATCATAATTACCAAATAATTTAATAAAATAGAATAACTCATCATTCTATGCATATGCATGTTCATAGTAATATCTGTAAGTTCATTACTTCTTTTTATAAACAAGAAAATTTCATGTAGTCAATATTCATGTGACTACTTGACTTGCAACTTTCCTGTTGTAATGTCTAGCAACTCCTGAAATGTCCTCAGCTTCATGAGTTAACAACATTTCAGTTATTAGTAACTATTATTTCCATGCAATAATATATATGCATGTACTTACAAAACACATTCAACAATTGCATTTAGTACACAATTATATCACTTACTATGCACGAGTGCGATTCTCAATCCATACTTATTCAGTGCATCTTGCATTGAATTACATAATGCTCTTTATCTCAGTCATGTATCTCACCATCCATAAGTTGGAATTATGTCCAATGTGTTGACACATTCTCCACACACTTCTTACTGTCTTTCCAA
>ML883087.1:0-11101 GCA_009831015.1 Picea engelmannii | reverse complement strand
ATGATATAGCGGTGCCCCCTTGCTGACGGGGGGTTGCATGTAGTGTAATCAATCCCCCACTTAGTGAAGGGACCAACTGTGATGACAGGAAACATAGGAGCTGGATGTGCCCTCATCTTCCGTGAGAAGATTTGGCACGGATGACACTTCTTGACCGACTCGATACAATCTTTGATAAGTGTGGGCCAGAAGTAACCTGCTCGTAAAATCTTTTGGGCTGTTGCCAACCCAAAAAAGTGACCGCCACAAGCTCCTGTATGACCATCGTTGAGCACTATGACGGCCTCCTCATGAGTGAGACATCGACGCAAGATGCAGTCTACACCTCTCCGATACAACGTATCATTGAGTATGAGATAATTCTTAGCCTGATGGCGTATCCGCCGACACTCATCACGAGAAGCAGAGGTGGGGCACTTCAAAGTCTGGAGATAGATCAATATATCTCCGTACCAGGGGTCTGATGATTCAATCAAAAACATATCCCCCCGGATAGGCGATTCCTCAGGCACAACGTCACCTGACTCAACCGGAAGTTCCGAAATAAGTTCTGCGAAGACCAATGACTTCTTGGACTTTGCTGAAACGAAGTCTAAGTCAAATTCTTGGAGGATTACCATCCATCTACTGATTTTTCCGCCGATAACTCGTTGTGTCAACATGTACTGGAATGGATTTACGACGACAATGACGGTGGTCTTGCGAAACATAACATAGTGACGGAACCGTTGAACAGCATGAACTGTTGCCAACGCAATTTTTTCGAGATGTGAATAATTAAGTTTCAGTCCTACGAGGCCTCGACTCAGGTAATAGATCACGTATTCGGAAAACGAATCATCCTCCTAAACTAAAACCATGCCTATGGTTGACTCTGCGGCAACCAGATATAATAAGAAGTCTTTGTTATAATTAGGTGGCCGTAGCAGAGGCGCGGTTGTGAGGGCATGTTTTAATGCGTCGAAAGAGCGTTGAGAGGCTTCGTCCCCCCAAAAAGGAACATCTTTCTTCAGTAAATGCATAAAGCCCTTGGTGATTTCGGCATAGTTGACAATGAAGCGTCGTAAGAAGTTTGCCTTGCCTTGAAGACTTTGAAGTTGTAAAATTGTGCGTGGGGGGGGCAACTGGATTATTGCCTCCACCTTAAGAGGATCCACCATGATCCCGGTTGTTGAAACGATGAAACCTAACAAACGTCCTGACCTGACGCAAAAGCTGCACTTGTTGGGATTCAAGCGAATCCTGAAGTAGCGACAACATTCGAAGATTAGTCGGAGGTGCATAGGATGATCCTTTCGCTTGCGAGAGCGTGATGCCAAATCATCTAGATAGGCCTCGACTATATGTTTGAGGTCGTGAAACGCAAAAGACATGGCCCGCTGGAAAGTGGCTCCAACATTCTTGAGGCCAAAAGGCATCTTTCGATAGGCGAATGTACCCCATGGACAAATGAATGCCATTTTGTGTTGGTCCTCAGGTTTGATTTGAATTTGATTATAGCCTGAAAAACCATCCATGAACAAAAAGGCTTCACAACTGGCACATTCATCAATGATCTGGTCGATGAATGGGGTTGGATAATTATCTTTTGGACATGCCTTGTTCAAATCATGGAAATCAGTACATACACGAATCGTGCCTTGTTTTTTATCGACCGGCACGGGGTTTGACACCCATTGAGTCAAATGAATAGGGTAAATGAACCCTGCCTTGAGCAATTTCTCCACCTCAGTCTTAATGGCTGCTGCTTTCCTAGGATTGACTGGACGAAGTTTTTGTCGAACAGGCTTAGCGTCAGGATACGTTGTGATTTCATGTTCAACTATTTTTGGATTGATGCCTGGAATTTCCTCATAAGACCAGGCAAAAACGTCACGGAACTCTTTGAAAAGATCCGTGTAAATTTGAATCTCTTCAGGGGAGCAATAATCCACCGTCTCATCCATCGTGGCTGATGGGGAAGGAAGAATCCATGGATCCTCAAAGTAAGTTATGCGGAATGATGAAACATGAAAAATCTCAGCCTTGTGGTGACTCGATATAAACTGGACATCGTTATGAGGAGGCGGGTAATCAAAGGTACCCATCAAGGATGGACACAAACCAACTCCTACGTTAACGACGCCGGGTTGAGGATTATCAATCATGGGAATCGTGGATGCCCCCAAAGATGGGTTAGGTCTAGAGAATGACAATTGATCAATGGTCACTATCCGACCCTCGTGTGGAAACAACAAGACTCGGAAAACTGTAGCGACCACAACTTGCATAGCATAAGTCCAACTCCGACCTAACAAGAGGTTATAGTCGAGGGGAGCGTCGACTACCTCTACTTCAACACACACAGTCTTCCCGCCCAACTGCACAGGGAAGGAAGGAACGATGCCATGTGGTCGGAAAGAATGACCGTCGAACGCAGTGAGTAGAGTAGGTGATGGAGACAAAGCGGGCTGGCCTATGGCCTTCCAACATGCTAATGACATAACGCATGTCGAGGTGCCCTCGTCAACCACCGTGCGAAAGATATTGCGTGTAAAAGTTTTCGTGGGATGAGCCACTACTATCTGAAATGCTACGTGGTAAGGCAGACGAGGTTTTAAGTCGGTTGTATATAGCACAATGGTACCCAGGTTACAAGTCTCAGTAGAGCCTAAAGCAGTTAGCAAGGCTTTCCTCTGAGCAGGGCAACTTTGGAGGACCTCCAAAGCGGACATAACACAAGGGGTTTGTGATAAATTTTCCACCACAGAGTAATTCTGGGCGGCCCTTGCATTTGGGTTATGAGAAGCTTTCTTAAATGCACCTTTGGGAATGCGTGTCATTGTTTCACCCAACGTCTTCTCGATCTGTAGAGGAAGAGATGGGATCTCGACTTCTTTACCCTTTTCAGAGGCGCTTGGTTTACTATAGTCGTGCGCCCTAGTCGTTATTAAGGCATCACCCCTAACCATATATACGTTCACGGTAGAGGAATTGTTCGGAGGAGGGCATGTTTCCTGGCTGCCCCCTTCGGCACTCATAGAGGCTTGAGTTAAATTTTGCCCATGCTGAAAGGGATTAGTCAACATGGATTATTGTTGCTGTGTGACAAACTTCTGGGCCTCCGCAAGTCGAGGACATAGATGGCTCGGGTGGTCTTCCGCACACAAGTTGCACGGATACCTCGCCTTCCGTTTTTCCGTGGTGCCCTCGCCAGCATTATCAGTGAGTTTTTTCTCCCCCTTACCCTTCTTTCTTTGTTTTTTCTTCCCTTCAGGCTGCTGGGTGGCCTTTGGGTGAGTCGTCTGCACGGAGTGTACTTCCGACATTTGGGTAGGAGGAGCAGCCAAAGCAGTAGTCTGGTTGGCCGCTGAGTGTTGTATAGATAACTGTTGCAATTGCTTTGTCAATTGCTCAGCGAGCTTAGTTTGTGATGAACCAAAAGTACCATCGGCATGTGGCCCGACTCTCTGTCTAGTTTTATCTAGTATTGATCGTGGAGCATCCGACAGGATGTTGTATAATAAACCAGACTGAGAATAGATAAGCTCAAACTGTTGAGCCCTCATGATGGCATCTTCTTCGGAGAAAACTCTTGAAGTCGCGACGTCTTTAGATAATTGTGGGACTAAAGACTTAAGGAACCACTCTAGCAGGAATGCTGGTGGGACTGGTACTTTGATTAGACTCTTTCGGCGTCTCCACTCTCGGATATGATCAGAGATATGGTCTGCTATCATCTGTTCGAAATTGGCTAGCAATTCTTTGCCGGCGTCGTATCTCACAGGTAATTGGGAATGGTTAAGGAAGGCCATCGCCAGTTCTCCAAACGAAGAGTATCGTGAATGATCAAGCTCTATGTACCATTTCCCGGCACTCCCGATAAGAGTGCGTTGAAACAATCGCAACTGGACGAAGTCATCTTTCAATGAGTTAGATGAACACCAAAGATGGAAAGTAGTCAAGTGATCACCTGGATCTTTGTTAGGCTTGGCCTCGAATTTTGGAATGTCCGAAGGAAACTTCGTTGGCATAGGAGGCCAACGCGGATCGTGACAGATAGGATCATTTAACAACCTTGTCAAATCTGGCAAGTGTAACGTCGCCAGGAATGGTAGTTTGGGTTGCTGCTGATAGCCTGGGAAAAAGGGTCCTGGAGTTTGACTGGCACCAGGTTGCCAGGAAAATTTTGGCTGCTGGCCCAAATTCTGGTAGAAACCATGGCCCTGACCAACATAAGGATTTTGCATCTGTGGAGACATCATTGGCTGATTCCCCATGAAGTACATAGGATTTTGGGCATTCATCGTGTTTGACGGACTTTGGGAAGGATTACCCCATACCGGTCCTGATGGGAGAGGCATAGAAGTTTGTCCGGGGTTCCATTGACTGTGGAAAGAATTACCCCAGAATGACATTCCAGAGGAAGGAACAGATCCTTGTCTTGAGTTCCAAGGTCCTGGTAGATGTGCTCCCGACGCAGGAATAGTACCCTGCGCCGGAGTAGACTGTCCAAAAATGGGAGTGCCCTCAGATGGGAAAGCAGTGGATGCGAAAGTGTTGTTACCAAACGTCCCATTCCAAAAAAACGGTGACGAACCTATCGACAGAGTTTGCGCAGGTGTTCCTTGAGTCCCGGCTCCAAACGAACTCGTGTGTGTAGGCTGCCTGGCGGACTGCTGATGCAGACCACCAAGCGAAGGGGACGAAGGAGAGATATGACCTCCAGCGTAAGGAAAAGCATTAAAAGGGATAGGAATGCCCCCAAGTTGACCTTGCATAGGAGCGTTAGAGCTCCCTGCCCCCAGACCCAAGGTCTGTAAAGTGGAGTAAGTGAGTGCAGGACTTGTACCTGAACTAGGCATACCATATGAGAATGGAGGGCCTATCGCACTAGGTGTGAAGGGAGGTGTAGCCGCCGCGATAGATGGGGTCGGTCCACTGTGCGACGTAGTTGCGACCGAGACCATAGTGGCTCGGACCGATGATGGCAAGTTAGGAGATTCTTCTCCAGTGGTAGCAACGGTGGTGGGAATGGAAGAATTCCCAGAAGAAGTAACAGTATTTGGTTCCATAACTGTGTGAGGCACTGACAGGTGTTCATAAAACTGGATGGGTACAATGACCGATGGCCAAGTATCAGTGGTTGGGGTTTCAACCGAGCCAATATTGGCGGTTGATTCCTCCGGGAGTTGTTCGGGCTCAATGGTTTGTAACCCGGTTGCTTCGAAAGACCCTTGTTGGTATAGCTTCCACCTCAATGGTGGCGGGGGTGGATCCAGTATAACCGGCGACAGGCCCAGGAGCCTTTGTGATCGGTGGAGCTCGGGATCCTCCACTGTGCAAGAAGATCCAATACACGCTAAGGTATTCTACACGATCCAACAGTAACACACTCTAAAAAAGAAGCCCCTAAGAGATAAATCACGCAAACACTAAACTAGTTGAAAGAACAGTTACAACAACCAACACTAGAGCAACTTACTGGTGCAAGTGCAACTCGAATACGGAAGCACCCTTCGAGTATACTCTGCAAAGCGTGGCCCAATGTCTGTCCTAGGTACCGCGGTATACCCCCACAGTCACCTGTGTATGTCCCTAAAAAAGATTGGCAACTAGTTTTCCAGCACGCGAACAGTCACCAGGCGGGTACAGTCAATAGTCGGGTAGACCACAATGAGAAGGGTATCAAGCCCGAAACCTGTCAAGGGTATCAAGAGCAAATGGTCTAGAAGACAACTAAGGACCTCGAACGGATTCAAGATCCATGAAGCCCCGTGGCAAATGCAAACGACGAAATCCCTCAACAAATCCTCGATATGTGTTCTCCACTATGCTTGGTCCGGCTTTGGAGGGGTTATCTCCGCTACCTTTCCTTACGCGACCTCATGTTTAGCCCCTATGTTAGAGGGGGGTCCCAGATAACTTCCACGTAACTGGACTTCGACACTCCCTATCACAGACTCCAATGTTTGGTTTTGAGTGGCCTTGGAGAGTTTCCTCTCCAACCTATTCCAAGGCCCTAGTCCTAAGCTAGTGTATGAACCCTACAAACAAAAGGTCTAATAGATTTTAAATTAGTGTTTCTTTTATGGGATTTTTTACGTCACAAGGTATGAAAGTGAAACATGGTGTGTAAAGACTTAAAGCAAAAAACG
Source organism: Picea engelmannii (assembly GCA_009831015.1). Classification (NCBI taxonomy): domain Eukaryota; kingdom Viridiplantae; phylum Streptophyta; class Pinopsida; order Pinales; family Pinaceae; genus Picea; species Picea engelmannii. The sequence continues at coordinate 4,964 of ML883087.1, read as the reverse complement.
AATGAAAAATGATGGAAACAAAAACTTTTACTGAATGCAAAAATCAACAACTTTTCACAAAGAAAGACTTCTTTTCTTTTTTTCAATTTTGCTAAGATTTCATGCAGCAAACATAAAGGAACTTTCGCTCAACTATGAGCTACTTATGCTCTAAATGCACTGCCAAAACTTATGAACAAAAAGACTTCTCCCTAGCTATTGATGCAACAACACAATATTCAAACACAGAAGAAAATGAAAAAGTGATATATATTTTTTTTATTTGAGTGCTAAATGAAGCAACAAAGGGAAAATGCCGACAAGCACAAAACCAAGAAAATAAAATAAAATAATGGCTTAAAGCGCAGATCGCAAAGAAATAGAGCAGAGACACATAATGGCAATCGAGAAAGCACAGCTTCTTACGCTTGTCTAAAAACCATAAAACACAAATTTTCCTTTTTATCTTTTCTATCAACTATCAACTAAGAAAAAATAGGCTAAGGGTAAGAGGCCCTAGCCTACTGACTGTGTAACCCTAGACTCAAACCCCTGAGAGGAACACTTCTCACCACAGGAAGGGATGACTGCCCCACCCTAATTGAAAAGCAACTGTCGAGCCCGCTACTGTCACTGAAACAACACGCGTGCAAACGCGTGCTGAGCTATAACAGAGCGTGGGTACCCGCGGGCTGAACTGGCACATGCCGCGTGTAGGTATAAAATCCAAGAAAAAACTAAACACATGCAACCCAGACTTGGAAGAGGCCTCTGGTATTGACAACCAGGGTCTCTTGAAGGCTTGGATGCTTCTTCCAATAGAAAAGAAAAATAATTACAAAGAATAACCAAATGCAATAAAGCAAACTGAGACAAGACTACGAACCAACAAGACTCAGACGGGGTCCAGAAAGCCCCCTGAGAATGTATAATTCCGACAGGGAAGAGGAGGACTGCCTCTCAAGCTCTTTGACTCCTACACACTACTGAAACCTCTACAACAGACGTTCAAATGCGGGATATAGAAGGTTAGGGCACGGGTTACACGCGTGCAGGCCTTCTGCAGGCCACGTGTACCTCTGTGTGTCCCGATAATTACCGTCAAGCAACAGTTAAGGAAAAAACTGGTATAAAGAACCAGGTTCCCTGCTAGCTCTGACCTAACAGAAAACAGACAAACAAAGAAACAAAAAATCTAATCCTTTAAACTACCCAAAAACCTCAACTAAATCCGGAAACCCTAAGAGTATCTTCCCCAGTGGAGTCGCCAATTCTGTTGTTGGGAAATAATACCCTACGGACTAGCAAACTAGGGTCTGATTTGCATGCAGATTTTGACCTTAAAGAAATGACCTTTTAACCTACCACCCAAAACTTAAATCCCTCTTTCAAGGCATATGCATGGCGAGGAACCACTAACCTTTTTTACTGACGTTTGGTGTAGATCCTTCGTTGCGCTTTGCCCGCTTCCTTACGCTGCTCCTTCCAAAGTTAACCTGCAATCAAGACAAAACGCTACGTATGCATGCTATTTTTCTACTTGAGGGTTAGAAATTAAGCATAAATTACACAAATCATAGATAACTCATGCAGTGGGACGGAAAAAGTATTCTTTTATTATTTTCAAAATGAATCAACTTACAATCAAAGTCGAGACCAACCACTGCTCCTTGATCTTGATCCTGGGCTCCTCCTCTTCTTTGTCCTCCAACTGCTTTGCGTTAATTCTCCTTAGACTTGAGGAAAGGCTAAAGGGTTGGGACAAATGGATTTGGAAAATGGGCAGAGTTTCTTTGCTATATTTTTCCTCCTCCAAATAGTACCCCTACCCCTTCTTTTATAGGCTAGAAGGAGCTAGGGTTGTGGACGAACTCTAGGCCATGCATGGCTGGGAGTTTCATTTAACTGACCCATAGCTTTTTGTCCCGTCAGCAAATTTCCTGTTTTTGTGCTTTGTTAGGTAAACACGGGCTGTAGCAGGCCTGCCAGCGTTCCAACGCGTGCAGTAGTAGCCCTGCCAACATTCCAACGCGTGCAGTAGTGGGTTAGGGCGCGTGTACCTTCGCCCAAGAGGATTTTCAAAGAGGTTTTTCAGCAGATGTTTTGGCAATGAAGGGATATGAGTTGGCCTGATGCCAGGTAAGCATGTGTGGTGGAATTTAGGGTTATAACACAAAGTCAAAGTTTAGGAAGATTAAATTTTGACTAGTTTCCAGTGCCCATTCAAGGCTTTCACGAGCTGTGATAAGATTGTCTAAGATGAACCCACCTTTAATAAAACTTGTTTTCTCATGAAAAACAATCTGACCAACCATAGACTTAATCTTGTTGGTTAGGAATTTAGATAGGACCATGTGGGAGATATTAAGCAATGTAATTGATCTCCAACTTTTCACCATCCCATTTTGTTCCTTTAGAAATACGATTGATCAACCTTGCATTCACCTGTTGTCCCATATGTTCCGCTGTTAACGATTCTCAGCACATGCATACAATATCATCTCCAATCGTGGCCCAAAGACTCGTATGGAACTCATAAGGAAGCCTATCAAACCCTGGGTACATGCCCTTGTCTATATCCAGAGGTTGAGACAAGGATTGCCCAAATTAGGTGATTATAATAAAAGCAATTCACCTTATGAGTTCCTTGGATTCATCAAAAGAAACATCACATTTGTGAAGTAAAAATATTTCAACAAGTTGGTAGGAAGTTCTTTTTTTTTAGAAAAAAAATCCCCATCCATAATCCGAACTCCATCATGATATTTGAGGAACCATGATTCATTTAGAAGCTTGCTTTTGCCTCAAGTACCGAAAATACATTTTTGTGGCAGCATTTCTCTCTTTGTTCTGGTTAACCTTAGCTCTGATTTTGGTCCCTTTAGCTATATAGTCTTAAAATATTTGAGGTTGAGGCTCCAAAGTTCATACTCATTCTTGATTTTCTAGATTAAAAAAATCGACTTCCAAGTCATTCCTGACTTATGGTGGGAAATTACTATTCAAAGAACAACAAATTTTCTTAGAGGATGGGGGAGAATGACAGCAGAATATTTTGTCGTATGGAGTTAATTCTGTTGATTTAGATGCTATAAACCAAGTGCAATCAGGTACTGCTAAAATGAAGATAAGAAAACATAACATCCTTAACGTAGCAACAAGAATAATCAAAAGCAAAAAGACCAGAAAAAGAAAATCCAGAAGTTAAGAAATACAGGTCTTGAAACAGGAATGGATTTGGATGCCTTCCCTAATAAATCCATTTTGAGAAACAATCCAAAAAGAACCAGGCAACAATACAACAGGGAAAAGAGGTTCATGACTATGTCAAGCATGCCTACTAATTGGTCATCTTGGTCAGACATTCTCTCAAACATAGGCGTGGGTTCAAATATGTATGTTAAAGCAATATAAAACAAATCCAAGAGGAACCCAATCATTCACAAGAGCAAACCTTCACACTGTTAGAGCTGCTTCTTCCTCCAGCAATGTTCTGTATTGGTCCCCCTTCTAATCAATTTTTATTATATGGAAAAATAGTAGTTCCCTTCGTGCAAGTATGCTAAAATGCCATTCTATCGGGTTATTGGATCTCATTAATCGACTATGAAAATTGCAAAATAAATATTGCAAAGTATAGATTAAAAATAAAGACAGAAATCACCAGTGAGTGAAGTTTGAGGGAGGATATTTGGCACACGTGGAGGAAGGGGGTTGGATATGATAAATGTATGGATGGATTTATGGTCAATTTATTGGAAATGACCTATGTTGCCACAAAGTTAGTACTAGTTATACAAAAGTAAGATTGGATTTGTTGTTGTATTAATGAATTCACATCCATATAGGTAAAACCTGCTTTCTTCCCAGGCACCCCAGAGGTTAACCTAATAACTCTTTATCATCATGATGTGCTAGTATAGGTGCAACCAGCAATCACTAAAATTTATTTCGTTTGATTTGGAGGATGCCCCAGGTACCTGGGACTACTAAGGTTGAATCGAGGGATCTAAGTGGCCAGTTTTCTTCATCCAAACCATGCTAGTAAATCTCGAATTTGTGCTAAATAATAAAATATTCGTTGACTCTAACAACAAATACATTCCTGCTACGTATGGAGATAGGGAAAATATGCCAACAATCCACTAAAGTTTTACCCATGTGTGAACCCAACAACTACAAGGCATATATGTCTCATCAACTTCAAATCAAATTTATTACATCTGCATATCTTCCCCTTTTGTCGTGCAAGATAAGGCAATTCTGACATGCTTTAATCTTGTACCCAGTTCAACTGCTAACCTAATAACTCTGAAAGTAGCAATGCAATCCCTTGTTTCAGTCAAATGAATTTAAGTAAAATTTTTAGTATCAGATATGATCGGAGGAAGTTCAATCCTCCTTTGGCCCCTTATTAGCACTAAACCCACCAACTAGCTGGCATATTAAACAATTCCTTAGTAGAAATATGTAAAAAGATTAATGCTTAACATGAAAATACGGATGGTGGAAACAAAGTACTGTTGATCAAGTTTCCTTGATCAATGTTCTAGTGCTTTGGTAGTGTTATCACAGGATTTGTACTTGTGCAAAGCCCTCCACAAGATCCCAAATCTTGTGTAATTATGGAAGAATCTACCACTGTCATGTAAGTAGGGACTTCCCTCGTTTTAGTGATGGAAGAGGTCCACAACAAGGGAGGCTTCCCTAGTGACCTCAAGGGATCAAATAGCAAGATATAGCCAAGCCTACCACCCCCTATCTTGATCACCGGTAAGTAGGTCTAGGTCTAGGAAGGAAATGAAGAGTTGCAAGGTAATTGTTGTACATGTACGAGACAATAAACAATTTGCAGTATATATTGACAATTACCAAGCTAAAATGTGCAATAATGACTTCTTTAGACACCAAACAAGTAAAATTGCTATGGCTGTTGCAAATTATAGCAGTAAAGAATTTTATGACAGCAATAAAATATTTGCAAC
>WSFP011489453.1:0-15037 GCA_009831015.1 Picea engelmannii | reverse complement strand
AACAACATATCATGAAATCAATAGCATATCATCAAAACAACACAATATCACCGTAAATGAAACAACCCAAACAGCCCACTCCCTGACTCAATCCGGAGTCCAAGGGAGTTCCACCGATGCCTCTACATCCTCAAGGTCCGAAAACCTACACACTCAATGAAACTGAGTCAGCAGCACCTGTCTACATCAATGCAGTAAAACATCATGTCATATAACTTAACGCATCATAATGAAGGAAAAAAGTTTTATCATCATAAAAATCCAGATCACTTGCGAGCAAGTGTCCTCAAAGAATAAGTTTGGTAAGTGCGCCAGAGCAGGATGTTACACTTGCTTTCTGGAGCCTCCTATTCTCGTCAGGGTCACACGTGGAGGTAAATACCTCCCGCATCTACCATAATATTAACATAATTCACCAAGGAATTTGCCTTCATAGTGCAGCCCGAGTTGACAAGGAGGCTTCCCTAGGCCTGGTGCCTAGCACAGTACGCCCGGTCTGGCTCACGCGAGGGGGGCATTAAACCTGCGAGCTTGTCCAGGTGCACTGCCTTTACTCTCCGTTGAGTGCGGGTCATTTTGAAATAATGGATGGAGTGTGGTGGCAGGGTTTATTAACTCTCGTTGCTGCCCCACGCCATCTGTCCTCTATCCACTTGTCACCCCATCCTAGGGAATATTATTATATCATATTATACATTTGTTTTAATGTTGCCACATTCACATTTATTCATATTATTATCCTATTATATTAGTATTTTATTATATATTATTATATTATGACTATATTATTAGATTATTATAATATATTATTTATTCTATTTTCATATTATATATTAATAGTAATTATTTACTATATGATATTTATTATATATGCATAAGAATCTAAACTTTTCGTTATTATTTTTAACTCTCATCTCATTATTCTAGATTAGCCTAGCTTATATCGCAGTGTGATGTGGTATACATGACCTTGATGTGGCACACACAACTTATTATTTTATAATTTCCTTAGGAGGCCCATTTTTTGAGCAAATTTGCTCTAATACCTAGTCTCATATTCACCCTAGGTTTACTGCATAAAATTTGGGGATTCCCTTTGGCATTGGCTTGTCACCAATCTCCATGTGGGATTGGTGTTTATAGATATTGCAAAGAAAGATTCAAATTTGGCATTATAAAGATCTTTTATTTGTTAGGTACATTAATCAAGCTTCTCATGTATATTATGTGTTTTGTTGGTTTCCCAACAAGGATTAGTTTCGAGGGCTTGAGCATATTTTGAGAACTTATATTTGGTCCAGGTATAGTGGAGATCAGGACTTGCCCTTGGATCCATGGGATACTCGCACCATGCCCAAAGATGAGGAGGGGCTTGGTTTGATTAATGTTTCCACTCAAGGGAGTATTATGGCGACCAAGTGATGGTGTAGTGTCTTGAGAGTTCAACCCCTTGTTAGATCTTATTTCAGCATCATGTACTTTCACACAACATTTAGGTAGATTTCAGGGGGCATTCAAACTGTGATCCAATCTCATCTCCTCATTTATTTTAGATGTTTGTCTCACTCATATTTTGGAGAATATAGGCCACCTAGAAGGTAGTTGCTGGTTTGGTTCATTACCAATGGAAGTGTAGTAGATCTAGTTGGGATTTAGCTTGTTGTCTCATTTGGAGTTGGAGGGTTAAGGATTCATGGGTGGCAAAGTTGCCTCACTTCTTGTCTCATTGATTGAGTAGGTCGGACATATTTCTTAGGGGTGATTTGTGGGATTCAATATCTCTCTCTTGGAAGGAATGGTGTTCTATTGGTCAAGAGTATGATCTCCTTGTTTTTTTATCATCCTTTAATTATGGAGTTACGAGGGATTATCTCAAAGACTAAGTTATTTAATCTAAACAATGATATGCCTGGGGGTTTTTGGAGAGATTGGAGTTGGTGCTTTGACTGATCGCTTCAACATTATGACTCTCTTTGTCTATATTCAATTATGAACCAAAGGAATCAGTTATCCCTAGTCATAAATGCTCGCTAGATATCCAAAGTTTCTAAGGATAGATTTACTTGGAAGTTGTACAATGTTTGATCACATTGGATTTCTTATAAGCTAAGATTTTTTGCAAGGTTGATGATTTATCAGATGGTTCTATCCAAGGCCAGGCTAGCCAAAATTGGGTTTTCTTATGGCCTCTATCTTGTTTGTCAATGATCCGAGATTGTAAAGAACATATTTTGGGAGTGCCAATTTGATAGGAAGTGTTGCACATTTCTTGAGGATCAATGTTCAATGCTTCTTTAGGACAATTTTCACTAGCATTCTAATTTATTTGGTGATTGGTGCTCTATGGATCAGCCTACGAAAATTGGCACTATTTGAGGATCTCAAATTTATTAATTCTATGGAAAGTTAGGTGTAAGGTTGTTTTTTCTCATGAGGTTAGCTCCATGTATTCCTTTTGTTCTATGTGGTGGGATGAGGTTCACCATCACCTTCTGGACAAAGGAGCTCTTTTCATAAAAGATGTCCACTCTTTGGACTTAGTTGAATATTCTAATTTTCTTTCAATTCTCGTAGCTCTAAGGAAGAGTATATAATCACCATTGTGTATACCCTTCCATCCTTTCTTTACAGTTTTTTGTAAATATTTGTTTGTAAATATAAGACGCATTTTATAATAAATAAATAAAAAAGAAGAAAGGTCACAAGGCTAGTGATTGTTGGCACTTTAATGCATGTTCCTTTGGTGGGAAAAATGGAAAGAAAAATTCCCCAAGATAACCGCACGTTTATAGGAACACAAATAAGAAGAGAATGCCAAGAAACCCATGCAATAACAAGAAATTTTTCTAGTACTACATGAAGTTGAATAGACATTGGGAAGCCAAGTGTTGAAGGCTTCATTCATAACTTCATCCTAATAACCACACTGCCAAAAGAATAGTGTGGAGTGTGAGGCATAAGGGGAAGGAAGAAGAAGTAGCCATTGTCTAAGAACCTATAGAAGTAGGATATTTCAACTCCACCAATGAAGTGAACAAGAAATTTATGCCAAAGGCATTCCCTATTCAGTTCATATCTTACATCCTCCAATTGAAGCACACATTCTTGGAGATCTATCATAGATGGATATAAAGAGATGAATTAGTGGGGTTCTTGAAGACTCCATAACATCCAAGAGACAACTCTGATTTGTGGTAGAAAAGGAGGCAAGAACACAAATGCAAAGAAGAATATAGAGAATCGAGCTAAAGCTTGTGGGGACCAAAAACCTTCGAATGGAGAGGTGTGATCCGAAATACAATTCCTCATCCCAAACTTTGTAATTAAATTTTGGAAAACTTTGAATTAATTTTCCAAAGCCAAAGCCACCAAAATATGTATGACTCATCTTGATGGTTGATCTTCCAAGTAGCCCTATTAAAAAAAGAATGCCACTGGAACCAAAGGATAGTGAAGAAGACATGAAATGAAGAAGAAAGGCAGCTACAAAAGCATGAGGGACTTGGGAGAAAATACATGCTCAAATATCAAAGGTTGTCCCTGAGCCAAGCAATCTGTAAGACATTGCTATTAAGAATGAACCATAATCTCTATTGAGAGTGCATAGCTCGCCCTTTGTAGCAATTTCCTAAACATAATAAAATGCCCATCAAATGTCAATTTTCCCATTTGGGTTTCCAAGGTAATTTGTCGTGTGCTTGGTTGGATTTGTTATGTTAATCAATTGTTGGTATAAAAATTGTATCCTATAAGACATGTAATTCACATATAACAACATTGTCATTAGTGACTATGTTCGCTAGTGTGAAATTCACATTCTACAACATGATGTCCAATTTTTTGTAATGTTGGGTGGTTACCTTTGTTTATTAGTTGGTAGGTTGATCAAATTCCAGGTTACAACACACCATTGGCATTTACACATGCAATTGGTCACCCACAATATTATTTTTTGTCCATTGGTATTGCTAGAGGTTAGCCACAACCCATTTTCTCAGCTGAAAAATCATTGTATAGAGGATAGCATTGAACCCTTTGTGTTCTATTCACCCAGTACACAAAAATCCTTCAATTGTATTAATCACAAGGTATACCATGTGAGTTTAAATGTTGTGCACTCACAATCTACAACCTACATTCTCTAGCTTAGCATCTTTTTCTCTGATTTTTTATTGGTCCAAGCTACTAAAATCAAAATGCATGCTACAACCAACTCTTTGCTCCTTCGATCCAATTAATTACCACTACCATATATTCTAAGCAAAGTGAATTTCCTACAACCTGCATTGAATTGGTTGTTGATTACAAATTAGATATGTATTTGGATAATTTCCTTGGCTACAATGATACTGAAAGCTAGAAGGAGGCATTGCATCCTATCACAATTGTGAATGGGTAGATGTGTGAAGTGTTGGGTTTGAAATTGTGAAATACAAAGTTTATTCAGTGTTGGCAATTAAGAAAAAAAGTGTTCATATGAATATTGAAGTGTTGATGTGTTGTTAATTGAGCTACTACATATGCCTTTTTATGCATAATAATGTTAGAAATCATTTAGTAGAATTAGAGTGCTTGACATAGTGTTGTTGAACTTGAACCATTACACAAACAAGCAATGGAACAGATCTAAATCCATCAAGAACAAAAAACAAAACTTTGTTTATACCAAGATCCATGTTGGTGAGGCGTGTAGGATATAAGTCCAGTGTTAACGAATCATAAAAGGGTATCAATATGTTGATGGGTGTTCACAGGGATGTGGAAAAGATGGTTTTTGACAAAAGTTGGCTATGGGGTGGCAAGGAAAGATCGGACATGTATAGCATTTCCAAAGTAAATCTCAAGATTTTTCCCTCCCCCAAAAGTATATTTCCTCACAAAGTGTAGATAATGATGGATCAATGCATGTTGTGGTGGTATTGATCAACACCAAGCTAACTACGGTTGGTGCTGGTAGCTCAAGAACAACAACTATGAATTGGACACCTCTCCCATCAAAAGTTAATGTGGATCCGATGGATGAAAGATTTGTGGTGGATCTCGGCCTAGAGTCAGAGTAAGTGATGGTTGAAGCTAACATTAATAAGGTTTTGGGTGTACCTTTTTATGAACACAAATATAAGTATAAATAAGATATAAATAAATAATTAAATAACAATGATTAATACTTAAATATATTATGAAGAGACACCTTCTTGATGAAAGGTCATGTCTTTTATGAAAGGGCACCCCTGTGTGGATATATATGCAGCCCTTGGTTCTCATTGTAATCATATCAATCTATCAATCTATCTTTATACATTCTTTTATAATATATTTTACAGTCCTACATGGATTATTGTGTTATATTCCAAGTATTGTGCATATTTTTGGTGTGAGCGAACTTTTGTTCGTCTCATTTGGTATCAAATCCCTTTTCTCAGGCATTTCTGTTGACCCAGATTTTGGCCAAACCCATCTTCTCGAAGTTTATTTGAATCTATGGTCTTTGACCACAATCGACCCTTGGTCATTCAGAATATCTGCTAAACGAAACGAAGATATTTCACCCAGGAATTGAAAAAAATATATATATCTGGTTGAAAGAAAAATCTATCCGCTGCAAATATAAGAGACCATAAATTTGGAAAATACACAAAAAAAAATAACACAGAAGTAATAGAATAAATATATGACCATGGTTTCTATAATTGTACGCATATCTAGGGGAATTAAGACTGTCTCTACCCAATACGAAGAAGAAATTCGTGAATAAGTAATAAGAAAAAGGAAGTTTGTGGGGTTATGCCAACTGTCAAAGCCGCCATAGGTTGTGCCAAAATCTTTGTCCAGAAGTCGGAAAAACATTATCCGATTGATCAATTGGCTGTCGACACATGGTATATATCGAGGACGTGAAATAGAGAACCGGAGCCGCTAAAATTCACAAATCCTCTAATTTAATTCGACTCCCTAGAGGGACACCGAGAGATTTTCAGAAAAAATGTGCCCCAACACAAAATCGATTGGTCAATATTAATTAGCCATCACTCGATTGGTCAAAATTAATTAACCATCACTCGATTGGTCAAAATTAATTAACCATTAACCATCGCTCTTAACCGCCATTCTAGGGTGTAAACATGTGAATTAAAATTATATTAATCTTCTTATCATTCATAACCAGCGAAAAAAAGTGTGATGGCTGCATAAAATTAAAACGTCAATAATAATGGATATCAGTAAACCATATAAATCATTTTCGGTAGTTCGACTAAGTCATAAAGAGATTATATGATCTATTAAGAGTATAAGTTCTCTTTAATATATATATATATATATATATATATAAGTGGTGGTAAGATAAAGAAGAAGAAAAGTGATATAAAATATATTTAAAAGTTAAATGAAACTTTTTGTATTATATATATTGTGTACTTTTAAACGAAATTTTTCGACAAAAAGATAATAAAAAAATGGAGTTTGTGGTGAAAAACAAGGAAGATTACCTCATACTTATAAAAAATATGTGCATTCCTTATTAAAATTTAATGGGATTATTCAAGGAAAGAATATCAACATCGTTATTTTCCCAACTGCTAGGAAAAATCACATTAACATTGACCTGAAAAACCAATTAATGGTTCCAGAACCAAATATAATTGAAAATGACATGTTTCTTTCCAATGAGAAATATGAAATTAAGAACCTACAACTATCTATTGGTGATAACAAATTCATAGCTCGATTTAATGTCGTATCGACGTATCAAGACAATGTTGATATAACTCTAGGTTCAATTTGGGTGGATACATTGGGTACTTTTATCTTCAACACATGGAGAAAGTTTTTGACATTTTCTTATAAGAAGAAGAATAAAATCACATTGCAGGATGTTACAATGAAGTAATTTTTAGAAGATACATCATCCGAAGACCTGAAGGACATATCATAAGTGATCCTTGAATATAACTAGAAGTCAATACAAAAGTTGCAGAATCGCTAGAAAGAAAGAGACAAGATCATCATTGAAAAAGAGGAATATATTTCTTGCCTAAGAAATCATAATTAGAAACTAATTTCAAAAATCATGAAGTCCAAGGAGAAGAAACGGTGTTTTCAAAAGTTGGAACAAGAGAATCAAGATATCGAGAAGATTCTATTAGAAAAAATTGAAGAAATTTTTCTTTTGAAGAACCTTAATGAAGGGTTACTAGCACAAATCAGAAAGTCGAAAGAACAGAAATGTGAAAATCCAGACATTAAAGATATCTTCAAATCAGATAATGAAGAAAAATCATGTATAAAAAATCACAATCAAAACCTACTAACACAAATTAAAAGGCTTAAGCATGATAAGAAATCGTTACAAGAAGAGATAGATCGCAAAACATCAATAGTCGATAAAGAGACAATGAATGAACCTATGGAACTAGAGAAGTCTTTAGATGTAAAAATCCCAATTCTGGATAAGGGAATTAATACAGACCTAGTCAACCTTACAACTCAAAGGGATGCAAATCCAACCGATGTAGAAACAATCCAAGGGTATTAAGAAGACTCAATTCCAAAAGTTAATCAAGAAAAAGCTACAAATATATGAAGTAAAGATCAAGTTGCAAGGATGTGTTATCGACATCCTAATCACAAAAGTCGATACTTCAGTCAATCAATGTATCAACAAAAACAAATGATCGATATGCCAAAGAATATTACTTCTACTACAAGTGGTGCTCAAAGTAGAAGCTAGCATGGGAGTCAAAATATATCAAGTTCTTTCCAAGAACCCTATAAATTCTCAATTCCGTCAAAGATCGAATTAGGGTGGTAAGACTCCTTTACAATTCGATGGTTCTTATCAATGCTTAGAAGATGTTATCATCTCAAGTCCTCAACGATCACTCACTCAAGAATGAAGAATTAGGAAACAATATTACAAGCCAGAGAAAGAGATAAGTCTCCCATAAGTATGCTTTGAGGACAAAGCATTTTTAAGGGGAAGGAAATGTTATGAACACAAATATACGTATAAATAGTATATAAATACATAATTAAATAATAGTGATTAATACTTAAATATATTATGAAGAGACACTTTTTATGAAAGGTCATGTCTCTTATGAAAGGGCACCCCTGCGTGGATATATATATATACAACCCTTGGTTCTCATTATAATCATCGCAATCTATCAATTTGTCTTTATACATTCTTTTATAATATATTTTACTATCCTACATGGATTATTGTATTATACCCTTTTTTATTTTGGATATTTCTTGTGTCGACGAACTTTCGGTCGTCTCATACCTACTAAGATTGAGAAATTGCCTAATGATGGAGACTCTCAATCTCATGAGTGTTGATGATTACTGTTGTGTGAGACATTCTCCAAGACACAAACCTAAGAGAGAGCCCCTGAGATGGGTGTGTGGTTCCTATCTGAGACTAATATGGAATGTAGAGATGGCCTCCTCCTTATAGAGAGTTGAGAAGAACTCCAGATGATTCTCCTGTGTAACGCAGTGAGAAAGGAGATCTGTTGAGTTGGACGTGCTTGTGGTTGCGCACAAGGTGAATGTGTGAATTCCCATGAGTTGGGTGCATCGCTATGACATATATGAAGACGATGTATTATCCTCCTTTGAGCAAAGAGTTGAGATGATGAACTCCAAATGACTCTCATGTGTAATGCAGTGGGAAAGAAGAACTGTTGAGTGGATGTGCATGTGGATGAGCACAAGTAAACATGATCCTAGTGGTTGAGCACTAGTGAGTGTGGTTCTCCTTTGAGACGCAGTGAGATAGAGATATAGAAATCCCTATGGATGTGCCCCTAGTGGTTGTGCACTAGTGGGTATATGAAATCCCTTGCTATATTGTTTGAGTCAAACCTGCCTGTAACCCTAATTGTAATGTAAAGGGTACAGGTCGACCCCACCTTAATGTAATTGATAATTAATGTGAAAGATAACTAATCTGGTTATTATTAATTATATTGTGAGTTAGAGAGGTCGGCCCTGTTGTGCCAATAGACACTTATGTTGATAGGTCAAGTCTAATATAAGTAAAGTTAGATTCCCCATTAAGAAATCATATCTTTTGTGTGAGTTTGGAAATTTCAACAAGTACATATTCTTGGGAAAAGTGTGCACCTCTCTTGGGCGCTAGTCTTCTAGGGTTTACAATAACCCTCTTGTGTGCTAGGTTTTCTTGGTGGTGAACGTATTTCTCTTGAAGAATATAGAAAAGGATTTGGCTAGGCTTTCTTCCCTTGTTGAGAAGGGTTTCCCAAGATACTTCTTGTGTACTTTTGCATGGTGTTTCTTCTTATGATCTTAGTTTTTGCAACAAATGTTTTTATGGTTTAAGTTAAATGCTAAAAAGGAATGAACTTCATGCTTAAACCTTGCATATTGAAAAATCAACAATGAGGACCTAGGTTTTCCCTCCTTCCTAAAGGAGCTTGTGTTGGTCCTCTATCATCTGCATCCCATAGTTTAAATATGGAGATTGTGAATTATTCCTCTAATCCTTCTTAGGTGCAATTAGTTTTGTAGGGAGAGGGGACAAAGGTGCCTCCTTCGAATCCTTCGAGGAAGGGTAACACTCTTTCTTAGGATTTGGATAACTTCAACTTAGATATAGAAAAGAACAAGGAAGATTTTGAGGGATGCAAAAACCTGGAATCTCAAGGTGTGATTCTATTTTTTGTGTGAATAATGCTAGATGAGGATGCCTTTAACAAATGGTGCATTCTAAACTGTGAAGATAAGGGTATTTCTTTGAATTCTTACTGGGGTTTGGGTTCTAAGTATGTGTTCCTTCTATTCAACTCGGATGTCATTTCTCAACATGTGCTTCAATTTGGTACTTGGAACATTACTGGCTCTTTATATTTGTATAGTCTTGGTGAGAATATTTCAACCTAGAGGACCATGGCCAAGCTAATTAACCTCTTTGGTTGGAAATTTCCCACCCTCCCAACAAACATGCATTCATTCATAGACTTGTTTTCCAAAAGGTTTGGCAAGGTGCTCATCATTTATGATCAACATAACTCCTTTTGTGGAAACCCTTGGTTGTGGGTGGAGATGGATCTTAAGCAAAAGATTCCTCCTATTTTTGTGTGCACAATGGATGGTGTGTGATGCCAAAAGGTGAGGTACTTGAACTTATCGAATGATATATTTGCTTGTTAGGCATGGGATCACTTCATTTTGGATTTCCCTCATTGAAATGCCAATCCATAAGCCCCTTTGGGCGAGGGTATACAACCCCATCCATTCCAACTACTCAGGTTGGTGTCCTTCAATGTATTGATTTGGAAGACTGGGGTGGTGATCCTCCAACATCCTTAGGATTGGGAGCTGGACATTTTAAGTAGTCGAGTCAATTCTATTCCTTGATCCCTAATGGTTTGGTGGTGCAATGAGTGTCTCAAGACACCAATTCTACATTGGTTGGAAATCCTTAGGGAACTAGGAATTCCAAACCCATGGGGTTTGCGGTCCCAAGTAGATTGAAAACTAACAATATGGAGGTAGATATTGGCAAGTGAAGTCCAACAAATGGAATTAAGCCTCTTCCCTGTGAAGTTGGACAATCCAAGGAGGAACATGAGACTTAATATTTGAATTAAGTCTTATAGAGATGTTGTAGTTCATTTTCCAGACAAACAAGCCCCTTAAGTAACCAATAGGTAACCAGTTAAGTAGCCTAGCACTTCATCTCCCCTTGGAATGAAGTTTTCCTTACTATCATGGAATGTTCGAGGGATGATGATTCCCACTAGAAAATAGATTTTTTTGGAGTGTTGAATCAAACTAAGCCTTACTTGGTATTCCTTCAAGAAGTCAAATCAATAATGTTCATGCTTCATAACCATGTGAGTTATTATTGAAATGGCCCCTTATAGGCCACAAACCATATTCAAGGTAGTAGGGAGTGGTTCTTTCTCTTTCTCCTCATCTATAATACTTTGTTGTGGACCATGGGAGGGACCTGGAGAACTGGTGTGTTTGTATTACCTTATTGGGTCAACATGGACTTTTAGGGTTTTATACAGTGTATGCTCCTAAACTATGTTTGGAGCATGGTCATGTTTTCTATTTGTTGGATTCCTCTCTCCCGATTATGGATTAAGTGGTGTGGGGGGGAGTTTAATATGGGGAAATGGGAGGGTGATCAAGGTGGAGGAACAAGGAAAGTGATCAATGGTGCGAAGAAGAAAATGTGATCTCATTGTAAGGTTAATCTACATGTGTATGACCCTAATTTGAAACAAAAAGGTGAATATGATGGTGGTTGGTTCACATGGACTAATTACTAGCAAGGTAAGGCCAATGTATATGCTATGTTGGATAGAGTTTATGATCCCATGGAAGATATTTGATTTTTAGGGAATTTCCACTATTATATGTTTTGATGGGAGTTACAGGTTCTGATAACTTCCCTATTTAGATGAATATTTTGGTTGGTCACATGGTGGATTTGGCACCTTCCTCTTTGTTCAAGTTGATTATGTCTCAAGTGGAGTCTTTGTATTTTCAAGCATCAATGCATCGGGTCTGGAATACTTCTCCCTAACCTCTAGGAGCTCAGGGTTGGCTATGTGGTGGGTGGTTTTTGTCTTCAACATGATTAAGTTCATAAGAGGGTGGGGGGGTGGATGATGGCTCATAGAAGGAACAAGGAGATGAGAGATGTTAGGTTCACCCTGAAGAGGTCTGAATTTTCCTTGAGGAGGATCTTCACAATGTGGTATACAAGAGGACATTGCCAGGTTGGAAATGATAGTCCATGAGGAGGAGTACATTTCCAAGGGAGCTAGGGTTTGGTCCAGGTTTTAGTGAATTAAGGAAGACGATGAGAGTTCCAATTTTTACTTCGCCTACCTGAAAAGGAAGGTGCTAGCTAATAGAGTCCTTGGTTTGCGTAGAGATTATGAGTCCTTTGTCGAGGATCTAGTGGAGGTCAAAGGTATTTTTGGTTTTCATTTTTAGAATATTTTCTTTCTATATACATTGACAGATCAAGTCTTAGATGCTAGGACCTCTTGTTACAAGGTTATTTTGCATAATGTTTTTGTTGGGGACTAAGACATATTGGACATTGAATTTTCTAAAGAGGAGATTTTGGTGGCCCTTAATTCCATGTATAATGGAAAGTCTCGGGTTTGGATGAGATTCATTGTGATGTCTACAAACCCACGTGGGATATGGAGCTTAAAGTTTTGGAAAAATGACAACTAATGCAAATAAAAATTTCATCTCTTAATTAGAGGTTTCATAGATCTTAACCCTGTGAATTTTCAGCCTTAGGGATACTATAAAATATAATACAAAACAACAACTAAAGTGGACAATATGTCAATAATTCACAACCTCAAACTTCTAGGAAATCCAATAGAAAAGATACCAAAGTGTTCCTATAAGTTTTAGCACTCTAGGGAAATCTTATCATGCATAAACCATATCTGGAAAATCTTATTTACATCAATAAAACAACCCTTATCTTCTTCAATTACAATGTTAATCTCTTAACATAAATGCCCTTATGGAAAATCAGCAAGACATATATAGCTAGAAATTACAACCATGAAGAATATAAATGGCTGAAAAATCAAATCAGAAATTACACAAGCATTTGACAACTAAAAACTTCATTGATATGCATAAAATGAAGTTGTTGTACATACCATAGCTTTATCAAAAAGATAGTACAATCCACTAGCTCTCCAAAACCCTAGCTAGGGAAAACAATGAACAACCCTAGCTCAACCAAGGAGATCCAACAAGCATGAATTACTAAAGTTATTCCTCCAAGGCAAGACATATCCTCTTATTCTTCGTCTTCACCAATTACAACCTAAGGTTTCACCTCAAAACCCCGATTTCCAAATCTCCAAGGGATGAAACCATAACCCTAGACATCAACATGCTCCAAGAAGATCAAGAATCCCTAGGAACTCCAATAGAAAGAGATATCAAGTACAAATGAATATATAAGAGAGAAAGTGATCATTGTCTCCAACATCTTCTTCACAAGAGTAAACCCTAGTCACAAAAAAATCTCCAAACCAAGACTTCCTCTCTAAATTTCATAACTCCTCTTGGAGTTTCCTCATGAACCCTAAAAACTTCCTCCAACAAGACAAGCGCAAAGAAAAGAGTATGATGATGATGAGTTAAAGGAATCTCTCCTTACTCTATATATATGAGAGTTAAGGGAGGAAAAAAATACATCTGTGGACCAATTCCCTTACAAGCAACCTACAATAATCACATGTAGACTCACACATGTGGAGAGATACACTCCAAGGGTGCACATGCCAAGATCCAAGGTGATGTTGTGAAAAATAAGGGATCCAATATTATAAATATCTACACAAGGTGTGTCGACACTCCTCTGCCACAAGCCCATGTGAACTATGTCACTCCTAAGCCATGCGCTCCATTGGATCCACTCCCCCTGCATGAACATCATAGCAACCTAAGTGTCATTGAGACAAATCCAAGCCTCCATGTAGTAATCCAATATCCACCTCCTAAGTAGGGAATTCTCTAGGAAAAAAAAACTCTCCATGTGGTCATCATGAAGGGAATCCCCCACTTTGAAAAGAGAAATTCAACACCTTAGGGAATAATGCAAAGAAATCACCTAATTGAGGTCAAGCAACCACTAAGTAAGCTATCTCCAATGTGTCAATCCATCATGAACCATCTCCCATATGAAAATCCATCCTATACCATCCAAGGGATGAACACACACCATGTACCCCAAATTTAAAGGAGCACCCCCAAACATGGTGTAAACACTTTCGGAGTAACCTGAAAGATAACATACAATTGGGTATGATTTTTTTTGTTTGGTAGCAAAAGCCTTTTCTTCAAGTGTTCTATCTAAGTCGCTTAATCAAGGCCTGATTAAATTGATTCCAAAGAATGTGGCTAGGGACACTATTGGGGGCTGGAGACCTATTACTTTACTCTACATTGCTTACAAGATTCTTACTAAGGCAATGGCTCATTGTATTTGATGTGTGGCTAGAAAGATTTTTCAACAGGAGAAAACATGATTTGTACAGGGTCGCTTTAGCTTGATTTCTCCCTAGGAAGCCATGAAGAGGGCCCATGAGTATGGTCAAAAGAATTTTTCTAAAAATAGATTTTGACAAGGATTATAATCAGGTGGATTGGTCCTTTATTATGGATATGTTGTCTTGTTTTAGGTCTAGTCCAAACTATGTGGCCATGGAAACTACTCTATTTTTTAATGCCTCTATATTTGTCTCTGTTAATTAATTTTCTATCACCTCAAATTTCACTACATCAATCCACTCATCAAGTGTGTCCCTTAGCCCTTTATCTATATGTCTTGTCAGTTGATGTTTTGGGAGGTCTTCTCAAGGTTTCTTAGTTGAAAGGCCAGTTGCTTGGTATATCACTCCCTAATGGGTTCGAGATGGTTAAAAACCATTTCACTGATGACTCTCTCCTTTTCGTGCAAGCAAACCAGGACTCTGTTGATGTTGTGTGTGCATGCCTGAAATTTTATAATCAACATCAAGGGTAGTGGAGAGTGAGCATAAGACAAAGTATTGGTTGGTTGGTTTAGATTGCTCGCTAAAGTGACTTCCTATTGCTTGGACTTATATCAGATCAAGGGTCATTGTGTGGTATCTTGGCATATCTTTTGGAGTGGGCCTTTCCCCTATTGCTATGTTAAATTGGTGTATGTAATAGCTTTAGAGCAAGCTCCATATCTGACAACATAAGGACCTACCATTTACTAGTAAACTGACAATGGTTGGGAAGATTCTTTATACCTCTCACATCTATTATGTTTCATGTTGGTTTCCTAGTTAATGCATAGTCGACGGTTACAACAAATCCTATGTTCCTATTTATGGTTGAAATATGGTGGAGAGAGAGATCTAATATTGGTCCCCTAGGATGTTTGTACCATGTTTGAGGATGAGGGTGTGCTTGGTTTGATTGATGTGGCTACTTAGAGGAGTATTCTTTCTACCAAATGGTTGGTTCATTGTTTGGAGGG
>ML883081.1:4742-15037 GCA_009831015.1 Picea engelmannii | reverse complement strand
GATGAAGCGCCAAAAGTCATGTGGGCCCCGTTTGGGTAAGTGAGTACATCAACTTCCCGGGGTCGTAACTTTTGCATACGATCTCCGTTTTAGGTGTGTGATAGCTCGTTGGAAAGGTATTGTCGAGGAGATTCATTTTGGGTTCTCAATTATGCCTTCGTATATCATTTAGAACCTTGATATAGAAAAACTTTCATTTGGACCCTTAAAATGGCCCCGGAAGTTAAAACCTGCTAAAAATAGTAAATTGCCAAAATGGCCAGAAAACTATTTTGAGCCATTTGGAAATGGTGGGTGGCCACCGATATCCACCTGGATCAGCATGACAACTTCTTAAAAATACGAAATAGATTTGTCTCAGAATGTATCAGGCTCATGCAATCCAATCCATACAAATTGTTCTAATGTTAATATTTGAGTAGGGGGGTGAAACAATGTTCTGGGATGTGTGTGGGGTTTGTATTGAGAAAAAATATGATATAATGAAAAGGGGAGAAGAAATGGTCACTGCTCAATGAAAACAACAATAAACTGTAAATCAACCCAAAAAACCTTATTGCAATCCACTCAAGACATTGCCACTTCATCCACTGAACACAAAAATTCTCTTAGCTGTAATCAATATCAGAACAGGGAGTGAACAAACTGAATATGGGATATGAGAGGGGGTTGTAATTAGCGAAATATGAGATAATGAGGGGGGAAAAAATGTTTACTGTTCATGAGATTAATCATAAATCCATAACATACTCTGCAGTAAGAAAAATATGCGTCAACCAACAATCAGATGACTGAGTAATAATTCTTGTGTATTCACTTAATTTCACTGTCCATTAATATCCAACACAGTGTCATTACAAAACATAATTATTTAACACAATTTGTAAGAGGTTATGTTCCCTTTATTTGCACATTCTGCATTTTATAACAGTCAACAACAACACTCAATCTGTAATCATTAACATCCACCATTGTCATACATTTCCCTAATCCAAGTCTATATTTGAAGGTAGTGTTTCCAAAAATAATAATGAAGTCATTACTTCTGTAATAGAACCAATCAAGATCTATAATTTTTTTTTTTTTTAGATAAAAGAGGGCAGTACCTTTTATATTACCATATCAAAATAGCCAAAATACAAAAACTGTGTATGATTCTAGCTGTCTTGCCTATGCAGGAAACCAGGACAGCTGGGCATCCATGTCCATTGTCCACATAGTAAACAGAGTGTTCAGACTTTATAGAGCTAACAGTTGCATGCTTAAAATTTAAACTACTAGCTATCAGAGAGACCACCTGACATCTATCTATCCTAAAACAGGAAATGAAACAGCAACACCAAGACATTGAGGGACCTCTGTGTCGAGTTGTCTGCTCTAAATTTCGGAGTGTCTCCACCTCGCCGGGAAGGAGTATGGTCTGGCGCAAGTTGGGAATTGTTTCTTTGCAGAAGATCTGGAGTGGGAAGAAAAGAACATGTCGAGCCTCTGGTCCATGCGCCCCAAACGGAAGTCCAGATCCTCCAGCTTTGCTCGCATCTCAAACACAAGGTCGAGGTAAACCCGGTCGACTGCAGGTTGCTGGTCTCGGCTGTTGGTTTCCTCGCTGGCAATGGTCCCTGCTGTCGCTTCCCTGTTCTCCTGATGCTCTCGACCTGTGGTCTCCCCTTCAATGGTAGGCTCAGGGGGAGCTTCCTCTTGAATGTGACAGGGGGGGAATGCCTCTGCTATGCTACCCATGGCAGGGATGGACGTTTGACAAGCTGGTTGCCGTGTGCTGTGAGAGTTAAAACTCGTACTCGGGTGCCAATTCTCCAGTGGAAAGAAAGCATTTGCTGGCGGACTGGGTGGGCCTCCTTCGGGGATGACCTCCTCTACGCACGCCATGGGAGGCATGCGAGGTCTCGAGCTGTGCCTTGAACTATGCCTTCGTCGCCGTGCCACAATTGCCAGTGCTGCCTCGAACTGTGCTTTCCGTTTGCACCTCGATGCCGCAGCATACCACGCTGCTCCACGACGCGGTCTCCCCCGAATGCGCGGCATGACGGAGATGTATTGAGGAGTCTCGATGGCTCTGGTGCGTATCAATCTGTTTCTGAGAGGAGGCAGGGGTGCCAAGCTCTGTCCCTGTGACAGGGAGTCTTCACAGTGCCGGAAGCTCCCCGAAAACAATGCGTCTCCAAAGCAAATGAACACAAAAACCATATCAACGACCATATCAATTACCGTGATGAACTCCATTGATGACTGCTCGTAAATGCCCTGGTAAGGAGTACCCTTCGCTCGCGCGAGGGGCCTTATCCTTTCAATAGCTCTGCGCGAACTCATGCGTGGTTAATGGCTGCGGTGTAATGGCCAGTTGATGCATTAAGTTCACGTCCTGGTGCATGCCCGCGTGGCCTTATCGCTCCACGTGCCACCCCATCCGGGGAATGCAGATCACTGTTTGCTAAGGCTTGACAACCAGTGAGGATTTCTGGAGCGGGTGATCCAGGCCTGTTCCAGCTTGAGTGTTCCTCGCCTTTTTCAATTGCCTCGTTAGCTAACCTGTCAGCCACTCTATTCGCCTCTCGTTTTATGTGCGAGGTGGTGATGCAGAGGTGGGGTTGTAGGTAGTGCCCCAAGTCTGCGAGTAATCCATGAAGTCTCCAGCTTGGTGTGATTTTGTTGGGATTAGATCCATGGAGGATTCTGGTGACTAATCGGATGATGATTTGTGAGTCTCCCTCCAAGATTATCCTGTGATGACCTTTGTCAATTGCTGTCTGAAGTCCTCTCAGAAGTCCTGTTAGCTCGGCCACATTGTTGGTTGTGTCTCCAATGTATCCCATATCTAGCGCTAGAATTTCCCCTTCTGAGTTCCTGAGCACTGCCCCGTATCCTGCTGGTCCTGGATTTCCCTTGGAGGCTCCATCGAAGTTTACTTTGATGAAGGGTTCGGGGGGGGAGTCTAGATACTGGGACTGTTGATCTGCGCTTTATGCCTTCCTATGGGGAGTTGGTTACCAAGAATTGGTTGCCAGTTCTATAAGATATTTTGCTCCGCCATGCTGCATTGCCAATCCTCCACCGTCCAGGATTTGGTTCTAATGGTTTCCACAATCTGGGCTCGGACCTTTCCCCAGGTGGCCTCAGGAGGGGATGATAGAGAATGGAAGATTCTCTTGTTTTGTTCCTTCCAGATCTGCCAAAGGACGAATCCCGGCAGTAGATTCCAAATGAGGTTTAGAATTGGGTTGTGATATGCAATGTTGTCCCAGGTTTCAATTGTGCAGTTAATGCTGCCCCTGTTTCGGTTGGATTTGCGCATGATTTGGGTTCCAAAGTCCCAAATGCGCTGACTGTAGTGGCATCCATTGAAGAGATGCTCTTTGGTTTCCTCCTGCTGGGAACAAAGGACGCAAATGGAGGGTCCGATGAAGCCCTTTTTTCGTAGATTATCCCAGGTGAGTGCTCTGTTGTGGGCCACTAGCCATAAAAAGGTTGAGATTTTGGGCCAAAGAGCAGGATTCCAAATGTTGGTCCAAATGGGCTCCGTTCTAGCATCCGGAGGGGTAGCGTACAGTGAGTAGGCTTCTTTGATGGTGAAGGTGCCAGCTGTGGTGTATCCCCATCTCAGGATGTCTGGTCCCCCTCTGTTGAGTATTTTCCGGCTGGATGCTTGGGATTGCCAATGCTGCAGATCGAGGGTGTCAGGGATCCCAAGCTCCCAGTGAGAGGTCTTCCATTGGCACCACCGTTGTTGAGTAGTGTGTGGTACCCAAAGGTCTTCAACCTTGGGGTATGCGTTCTGCTGCATAGCACGCTTGAGCTCGGCTAGCTCTTCCATTGTGTCCAATGGTTTGAGTTGCTGCCAAGAGTCTTGCCAGAACCGAGCACTTCGCCCATCTCTTAGCTCCCAGAAAGCGTGGTTTTGGACCAGAGTACGATTTTGCCAGGCTGTGTTCCAAATATTGGAGCCTTGTATATGTTCATTGTGTCGGATTAGCTGATATTTTGCCGAGAGAGGGGCGTACTTCCTTCTCCATAATTGTGCCCAGGCTGCTGTCGGGTTCTTCAGCCATCGCCACCAGGTTTTGGCTCCCATTACTTGATTAAGTTTTCCGGGGTCTCTGAGGCCCAATCCTCCGTGAGTTTTTGGCATGCAAAGTTTGTCCCAGTTGACTAGTGCCCATTTCTTGTTTGGTTGATGTCCGCTCCAAAGAAAGTTTCGCTGCAAGGCTTTGATAGCTCTGATGACTTTCTTAGGGGCTGCCAGGGCTGTAAAGAGGTAGGTGGGTAGAGCTTGTAAGACTGACTTAAGGAGAACCAACCGAGAGGCTAAGTTAAGAGGTCAGAAAGTCCAATTGCATAGTTTGTTTGCAATGGAGAGGAGAAGGCTGTCCCAGGAAATGGAGGAGGCCACCGCTCCGCTGAGGGGAATCCCGAGATAATTGGACGGAAGGGAGCTCCTGGGTATCCCCAGAAGTCTAGAGATATGACGTTGGACAGGGGGCGGGGTGTTGAAAAAGTACAGTTTGGATTTGTCCAAGTTTAGGGACATGCCAGAAGCTTCAGTGAAGTCTGAGAGGATAGAGTTTAATTTGACTGCTTCCTGGACAGTGGGAGAGTTCAGGAGAAGGGTGTCATCTACAAATTGGCTATGAGAGAGTGCAGGCTGAATGTTGTGCAGAGGCAGGCCCTGAAGGGAGCCTTCGTTTATTGCAGCTTTGATGTAACGCCTCAGGCCTTCCGCAATGAGGATGAATAGGAATGGCGAAAGGGGATCTCCCTGATGAATGCCTCTTGAGGGCGAAAAAGGATTTGAGGGTACGCCATTCACTAAGATGGAGAAGAAGGCGGAGGAGGTGAGTTACAAGACCCAGCTTATCCAAGTGTGGTCAAAGCCAAAGGAGACTAGGACCGCTCTGATATAGTGCCAGCTAACCCGATCGAAGGCTTTCGAGAGGTCAAGCTTGATAAGCATGCCTAGAGTTCGAGACGTTTTGAGGGAGTGTATGATCTCATGAGCCAGGATGACGCTGTCCATGATTTTCCTTCCCTCAACATATCCTGACTGTTCCATGGAGATGAGGAATGGCAGGATGGGCTTAAGCCTCGTTGCAATGACCTTGGTTATGACTTTATAGATGACATTGCATAGGGCTATAGGTCTAAACTGTTTGGGATTGGTGACACGTTCCTCCTTCGGAATGAGGGTGAGGAAGGTGGCATTGAGGGCTGGTAGTACTAGGTCGGCGGCTCTTGATTATTCAACTGCCTCCCACACATCTTTCCTGACCAGGTCCCAACAGTGGTGGAAAAAGTCCACGGTGAACCCGTCTGGTCCAGGGGCTTTCCCTGCCTGCATATTTTTTACGGCCTGGTCAACTTCTTCTTGAGTGATGGGTCGGGTCAGGGCTGCATTCTGTTTTGGAGTAACGAGGGCTGGTATGTGTCTCGTTACTTTCCTGATTGCCTCCGTTCTGTCCTGCTATGGTTTGGTTAGAAGGTCTTTGTAGTAATTGAGAAGCTCCTCCTCAATTTTGGAGTGTTCCCTGATTGGGTTACCTTGGCCATCTTCCAGGTGGGTGATCCTATTGACATGTCGTCTGTGCATCATGGCTCGGTGAAAGAATTTTGTATTTTTCTCTCCTTCTTTTAGCCACTGTACTCTGGACTTTTGTTTCCATAATATTTCCTCCTGCTTCTACCTTTCTTCTAATTGCGTCTGAAGTTGTTCCTCCTCTACCACAAGTTCAACGGTTCGTGCTCCGGAGATGAAGATTTCTTGGATCTCCTCCAGCCTGTTCTCTATGGTCTTTATGTTTTGAAATATATTACCAAAGCAGTTCTTGTTCCAAAGCTTGAGGTGTTGCTTGAAGTTATTTAATCTTTGTTGGAGCTTGTACATGGAGGTGCCATGGTCAATTTCCGCCTGTTCCCACCAGGAGGCAACAAGTCCTTTGAAGTCCAGATGCGTTAGCCAAAATTTCTCAAAACGAAAGGGCTTGTACCTGGGAGGTTCCTCCAGATCAAATTGCAGAGCCAGGGGCCAGTGATCTGAGCCTACTTTTGGTAGGATGAGGCTCTCCAGATGAGAGCCTGAATCCATTATTTCCTCTATTACCAAGAAGCGATCTAGTCGGCAAGCAATGTGCTGGGTGCCTGATCTACGATTGGACCATGTGAAGATGCCATTGTTATTTTCAATATCTACTAACTTTAAATTATCGATGAGGGTTTTGAACTTACCACTGTCTTGCTCCAGCCTTTTGATGCCTCCCGTTTTTTCTTCTAAGGTCAGGATCATGTTGAAGTCGCCTCCCAAGATCCAATTCGGGGTTGCTACCTGGTTCTTGATCAGCTCGAGTCTCTGCATGAATTTGTCTTTGTCCTGGCTGCTTTGTGGCCCATAAACATTCGTGATGGCGCCTTCCTGGTTCGTGCCCATTACCTCAAAGTGGGTTGTGATGGTGCCTATAGTTGTAAAGGGCTGGCTGATAGTTATGCTTGAAGGGTTCCATAGGATGGCCAGGCCACCTGAGGCTCCTGTGGAATCTGTTGTGATGGAGTTACATTCCCGCCATACTCGTTTGGAAATTGTTTCAGTTTCTGTTCCTCGACATTTGGTCTCCTAGAGCAGTAGTAAATCTGGTCTCTCTTCTATGATGCACTCTCGTAGTATCCGTTGCTTGGATCTACCATTCAGTCCTCGAATGTTCCATGTGATGATTTTCATCATTAAGAGGTGGGTGTTGAGTGGAGGTATCCCTCCGATAGCTTGTGTATCTGTCCGGAATTTATCATGAGGTTACCTGCTTCCTTTATCAGTTGTTGTGCAGTTTTCCTCCCTCGCCGTTTATTTTCTCGAAGGGCTCTTTTTGTGCCAGAGTTCAGGTCCATTGCCACGCCTAAGCGTGTCGCTGACCCTACAGAGGAATTAAGGAAAACCTTGTGTACCTTACGGAGTTGGTCTTCTGGGAGGGTTTGTAGGTTCTTCTGGTTTAGAGCCTCCTCCAGCTTCTTTAGATCTATACCGACCAGATCCCTATCGTCTAACGCCATTGGGGAGTCTCCATCGCCTTCTCCTTTATCACCCAGGTGAGCTTCGCCTATCGAGGGATTGAGATCGGGGTTTGGCTCCATTGGTTGCTGCTGCTGAGGGTTTTTATGTGGGTCTTGAACTTCTTCGTCCTCGGGGAGTTGCTCCAAGATTTCATAGGAGTTCTTGGTGGCTACAACCTACTTGTGGGCCACTGTCAGCTTTCTTGGTGGGTTCCTTTTTTTTGCTGGTACTGTGGTGAAGCCGTCCTTCTGCTGGGTCTCGTTTGCTTTCACTGGTGGCTTGAGGATGGGGCAGTCCCTGTAGAGATGCCCATGTTCATGGCATCTTCTACATCTGAATGGTATATGCTCGTAGTCCAGAGTTTGCAGCCAGTCCTCATCTTGGTATTCTAAGGTTACTTCTCCTGGCAATGCTTTGGATATGTTCATGTAAACACATATCCTAGCGTATGAGGTGTATTTTCGCTGCCTCGTGGCTTCCGAAGCTTTCACATATTGTCCTATGGTATTCCCAATGCCCATGAGTATCTCTTCTAACCAGAACTCCTATGGTAGTGAGTACAGGCGAATCCAGACTGGGGACATGGTGAAGTCTTCTTTGTCGGGGCTGAATCTTTCTGTCCAAAAGTGGAGAAATAGCCCTGCCGAGTTGAAGAAGTAAGGGCCATTTTCAAAGATTCGATATTTGTCTTCCAGGTTGTAGAAAATGACGGTGAAGAAACCCTTGGAGCTGAGTTGCAGCTCATAATCTCCCATTGGGGTTCCACCAATGCTTGATCCATTTGTATAAGTCTCTCTCTGCTGGCCAGAGCCCTAGAAATTTGCCTATGAGGGCATGCTCTCTCATAAATTGCATATTCTCTCCAACTCTGGTTGAACTGATTAGGTATTTTGGTGGCTTCTCCATTTGTGGTATGCATTGGCCTGGTTCCCAGCTCCTCGGCGGCCTTGGTTGAGAGGTTCCTGCTTCTGTCTCCATTTCTGCTCGGGGATTCTTCTCTCTGGCTAAGATCTGGTCCTTGAGCTTCGGCGGTGGCTCAAAGGCGGGTCGCATGATTCGTGTTCCTTGTTTGTCGTTGGCCGCAATATTACGGTAAGAGGGGGGTTTCCCCCCCTCTTCAGCAGCCATCGCCTTGTGGCAGTGGGGTCCGAGTGGGCCTGTCACGCTGGTGGATATTCACTGGGAGGACTATGCTTGGAGTCCGCCTATCGATCTTATGCAGTGGCTAGGGTTTTGCAGAGCGCGCATCTCTCTTCATCCTTTTGGTTTTGGTTTTGGAGTGTACTATTTCAATCAAGATCTATAATTATATTCATTCCCATTTATATATATATATATATATAGGTAGTAGAAAGATAAAAATAATCAAAACCTCACATGCCATGCCTGAAAAGGAAATTGGCTATACAACCAACAGTCATCGTTTAGACATAGGCTATGCAGAAGTAATTTTCAAAACCATGTAACAATGCCACTGTAAAACAAAACATCTCAATGTGACTTAAAAAAAAAAGCCAAATAGCCAACACAACTGTCATCAACAGTGATCAATTGCAATAAATAACGCACTTAAAACTCAATGGGTATCATAGAGCATAAAACAAGTCATCCATAATACACACAGTGCACAACTGAGAGAATCCCACAATATAATATTTCCAGTAATAACACAACAACATATGACCACAACATAACTCAAAACATCACTTTGGGATATTTATTAAGTCGTCTGTGAGTGACCATTTCGTGCATACCCATGCTTATTTTACCAACAACAAAAGATGCAGTAGATATATCCAGTCCAATAATTTACTTCTCAGAACATCATCCACAGGACGCGACATGTGTGAACAAAACCAAATCCTTGTAACCAATGTCAACCATCAACCAAATCACCATAAGTTCAAAAATAGTGATTGTACATTAACCAACAATTCACCATTGTGGTAAGAAAAGAAAACAATCAATTGAACAAGACGTGGTAACTGTGTATACCCACGCACCCAATCGAAATGGGCAGAGGCCCTTCCATTAAAAACAACCAAGTTCTTTGACATCAGGCTGGTGACTGTGAACTTTTAGAAGTACAAATTGGCAATTCAAGGCTCATGCTATTATCACAAAGGTAGTGACGAAAATTCGTACCAACCCGACTGCTATACGACCAACTGGTGAGACCGCATTTGATGTAATAGATCACAATAATCGGGAACAACTTAACAGGCTCGAAAGACTCCCTATGTGGATCTAGTTGGGAGGGTTAAGGGTTTGCACAGTAGCCATCTCAGGAGGAAAGGCACCAACCATAGTGAAACTTCGAGGCTAAATCCGTATGCACAAGGAGGACTATGACACTTGTGAATGGGAGGCACTTCCATTTTAAGGATGAACAAGAAAAAAGGGCTCTAGTTAAACCCAAGAATCGCGAAGAAAACCATCCAGCCATGATTTAAAAACCCTTTAACAAAATGAAGTGGTAACAAAAAGCTATCACCTAGGAAGACCACCAACTCTGATGAACCCAAAACAATTAAAATAAGAACCATCCATTTTCCATTCAAAACCAAAATTCCACACAGTTGTATCACTCAAGACAAACACAAACCCATACAACTGAGCCAAAAAAATTTCATAACCATATTGAAGTCAAGAATGGCCAAAATATACATACCTATTAATCTAAAAATTTAAGACGAGAGGTGGCCGAGCAGTTTCACCCTGCTAAAAATATGGAGCGTGAACACCACAACTAGATCAAACAATAGTCTGATTAGGGTGGCGACCAACAGGAAGGATAAAGGTGACATGCAGTAAATGAACGTCACCTCCACCCATATCTCATTTACTCCACTGTACATCCCAACGAGCCCCTATTAACACCATTAATCAACCCATGCATCGAGAATATCAACCATTTAAACCATAGCATAATGCAAGTTCCACATAACAATTCAACCATTCACGTGGTTACCTTTCCAAATGCGCCACCCATGTTCATATCCCCAATATAACTCAAATAAATCTCTTGACCACTATACAATCTAAACGATCATGTATGGAATCATCACCAATAGTGTGATCAACATCAATCTGAACCATAACATAATCACCATAAAAATCGCAAAGCCATTACTCCCATGTGCCACCAAACTTTCCACCATATATATATATATATATATATATATATATATATATATATATATATATATATATATATATATATATATATATATATATATATATATAT
>WSFP011489449.1:0-15037 GCA_009831015.1 Picea engelmannii | reverse complement strand
CATTTGTACACCTTATCAATCATGATAAGACAATAATAAGTCATATTTACATCAAACACTATTGGGTCCATTTCCCAAAACTTTGTGCTATGGGTCTTTCTTCAAGGGTTGACATCAATGACAACCAACCTTAATCAACAGATCCATCTACTAAATAGCATGCAAGTCATTCCTTCATAAAAATTGTAGAAAAAACGTTATAGTGAAAATTCCAAGGTGTCTCAATTGTAGTAGCGAAACCCCAAGACCTTGAGCTCTGATACCATATGTTAAGAACCAAATATCAATATAGCATAGAAAAACCTCGAAAAAAGTACTCAACACCTTGAAAAAGAGATAATTTCAGATAATAAGCCTCTTCGAGGGGGAAACCTTCTTTTACCCCACTTAATTGTTCAAGTAAAAGATGATTCCAAATGAAAATGTCTCCATCGTATATATAGGAGACTAGGAGGTATAATTACAAATAATGGAATAAAGCCGACATAAATAAAATAACATTACTAATGTAATATGCCCCAAGTAAGGGGTAATGAGCCAATATTAGGTTTTAACATTGAGGAGCTTGCTTGAGTAATTCAACAAGGGGCACCTCTTGCTGGGAATTTTGGGTTCAGGGGCCAGGAAATCGTAAGGAATCCTGGAGCTAGGGAGATGGATAGGTTGTTCCTAGCTGGCTAGGAGGTTAGTCCGTTTTGGGCAGAGCTTCAGCTTGGGCAGAGTTGGAGGACAACATCAGTTTGAGGTATTTATTATCATCATTATTGTTATATTGTTTTTTTTATTATGTTGAATATTTTATTCATTATCATGTTGGTCATTTTTATATTATGCTGAACAATGAATAGTTATTATGATGAATATAGAACATAAAAGAAATTATGCTGGAAATTCTATATTTAAATTTATGTTTTTAAGGCTCTGTTTGGACATGCCTTATAAGACATGCAGAATGAAGGATTGCAATAGTCAATAGATAACAACAACAAGGAGCAGCAAAAGGACAACAAATTGCAGAGTAAAGAGATGTACTAACCAAAGGATAGACTCGACAATATAATTGAAGGAATGAGGATGTTGATGGTGAAGATGTCTCAAAAAAGACATGCAGAGGAAAGGAAGATGTACATCAGTAGAGAAAGTGAGGAGACAAGAATCAGTAGAAGAAAAGTAACAAAAGAATATTTCCAAAGAAAAGATAGTGGGGCATTGCAACATAAGAAATGGCAGCCACGAAAGTTGTTGTCAGTAGCAACAAGACAACATAATAACAATGAAGCAAATGGAGAAATTCAACAAAAAATATGGGATCCAAGAGGATCTAAGTGATGAACTCATGATCAGGAGATCATGGACATTTTCTTATCTGGGGAGTCTGATGCAGGAGCATCCTAATTCCAAATTATTGTACAATTGCCTAAACTAGGAGGTCTTGTGTTTTCAAGGGAGTTGGTTCCCAAAGTCTTGATTTATTTGTAATTTCCTATGTTTTGATGAGTAAGGAGTAAGACACATAGGATAAGGAGTTGGTGATGATTTAAATTCTAATTGTTCTCGAATCTATGAGAACATGAGTGAGTGAGAATTGGTTTGTTGTGATATTTTAGACTAAGTAGATCTCTTGAATATTTGTAGAATCCTAATATCAGGTTTGTGGATTGAGTTAGAGAGATATTAGTGATATTTTGGAGAAATTTGTGGATCTGATAAGATATTTAGGAGATTGTTGAGTTATTTGTGGATCTTGTTATCTCCTCAAATAACACAGTCAAATTTGTTTATTTAGGTGATAGGAAGTCATCGAAAAATACTTTTCTAAATTTTTTAAGGTTCATTTTTGAGATCCTTATGTTTGTAATAAAGTTTGAAAAACATTTGATTTGTCTTTTCCTTCAAAAAAATCAAAACTCAGGTTTCGGTGGCTAAGTGATTTCCCAAAAGGGCTTCTAAGCCACCAAAAGTGCAAAAAGGGTTGTTTATACTGTGTTGAGTCATCATTTTCAAATGATGATTCTGAGCGTCTGGAGAATCATTTTGAGAAACGAGCGGAGGTTTTTGTTGCTAACATGTCAAATAACAATAAAATATCTCATTTTTCCTATAGGTTTCATATATTAGGAGAAGCGAATTCATCTCTAAGCCCTAATTTTCAGATCTCAGAATTTCCTTGTTTGACACATGTTTTTGAAATGCATATCTCGAGAAAATGAAAACGAATATCAAATACTTGAGAGAGGTTTTTTATCAAAACAAACCAATATATAGAAACCTCTTTCATTTTGTAGATAATGATTTTGGTTTGAGATATATGGGTCAATCTTTGAGCAACATATTTCCAGAAATTTCTGTCTTTTCCAGCCACCTCACAAATTTGAATTTGAGGTAGGAGAAGAGGTTATCAAATACATATTTTGAGTATCTAAAACTTCTTGTAAAGGCTATAAAGCCTATCAATTTTATAGACTCAGGAGGTTCGACTATGGGGACTTGACCACTACTATTGTATTCTTCAGACTTTTTGAATACATATTAGACATAAGCTTCTTTTGTCATCTTTGTTCAGAATTTCACATTCCCTCTTATCTTACTTGTATCTGAATATTATGTTCGTTGTTTGTTGTTTGTCTGATGTATGATAATTGCCAATTTTTCATTACATCCATAAACATATAATCTGCAAGTACTTCACTTATTTTATCTGGCCATTCATATGTACTTTGTGTATATGTTTTTGCTAGTATTATAGGTATTATCCATACTTTCACTATTTATTAAACCTTCTGAACACCTTTGGTTGAAATCATCATCCTTCTAAAAGTATTCATATATGTCTAAAGTGTGTGATATTTGATTGAGTCATCCATCTCGATCCATTTGATTAAAAAATTGATAAATTAGTAAGTTACCAGACATCTTTGAGATACAACCTAAGAAAGTTTCCTGGAGTGATATTAGATTTGAACTGTTTTAAGTTTAGAACCATTTTGAATATGTATTGTAAGTCTTGGGGTTAGTTAGAGAGAGGACAGAGTGAGGCCAGGTTGGTCGAGTGAGCCAAAGAAAGGAAATATGGCTAAAGTGTGGTTGTCCCTTCATTGTATAATCAAGCCAAAAGGTAGAAAATAGGCCAATAGAGAGTAATTAGAACATAGAGGAGGGATTATTGAATGTTTTAGGTCTTAGAAGGAATTTTAGAGCCTTATGTAACTAATGTATAGTTCATTGAGCTAATATAATAACATAAATATTTGTTTTGAGCTTAACCTGAAGAAGTATTTGTTCATGATGAGTTAAACCACTATTATTAGGGTTATGATGTGTATTGGTGTGTGAAATATCTGTGGAAACTGGTCGTGTAGGTCTGAGTTTATGAGGGATTGATATTTTGTTGTATATTTATATGTTTCTATGTGTGTTGTGTTGCAGTGGAAAATACTTTGTGGAAAACATTTGATTTTGAACAAGTTCTAGACTATTATAGTGATCATTGATGGGTCAATAATCCTGAGGATTTGTTGTGAATGTAGATGTTTGAAAAAAGTAAAGATGCTACAGGTATCGTTGGATAAAAATGATATTTTTTAATAGTCGTTGATTGGGTGTATCAAACCCCAACAAAGTCAAAGGATAAAGGATTAACAAAGTTTAAATGGTAACCGTCTATCATAGTGGAAGAGTGGATCTATGGTGAATATTCATATCGGGGTGAGAATGAGAAAGGATATTAATGAGGAGGAGTAGATCCACAATATTTATAAACTGTAGTTTTGGAATCTGATCAATCGATGAGATGAGTCACATTGTTTCAGAGGTTAAAAAGAACATTGGTGGGACATAGCTTTGGCGGGACTAAAATTTTTATAGGGTATGAGTTTGAGTTGTTTGGAATCTGGCTATGTATATTTGTGGAATGGTTTAAGTCTTAGAGCTTAATATTATGGGTTACATTTTAATTCTCTTTTTGTTAAATCACGGCCATAAACTTGGGTTCCATTGTGAAGGAGAGATTAAGTGAGGACTGGTGATGTATTAAAGAACTAGTTTTGAACCAGAAAACATAATCCTTCAAATGTTATATAACTGTATGTGGGGAATTTAATGAAATATGGAGTCATTGAAGGGTTTTTAAGTATCCTTTTAGAGGATTATAGTGTATCCTATACTCATTTAAGGCTACCTAATGTGGATTCATAGACTTGGTGGCTCATCACAAAAGATCCCATCAAGTTATTGCTCGTGGAAGCCCTCGTGCATTAGAGGAATGAGATGTTGGATAATGTTTCCCAAATCCTTCAACGATTGTTGACATTAACATGTGGGTCTTCGTCAAGCATTCACTTTGGAGACACTACCCCATTCAAGGTACAAGTTAATTTTGATATTCCCATATTTGAAGGTCAAATCGATGCAGATGCTTTGAAAAAATGGCTAAATTTTCTAGAAGGTTATTTCTCTATTCATAATTTTTTTGACATAGAAAAGATCACCTTTATGCTCCTTAAGGCTCTCCTCTATGTCAAACATTGGTGGGAAACTTACTGGGAGAAAAAATCCACAGAGGATTCTGGAATATTTGGGGCCGAGTCCACTTGGGATTTTTTTATGGATGCGGTCAAGGAACAATATTACCCTATGGGAAACTATGATGACCAATGCATGAGATGGACCACACTACATCAAAAGCAGGACCAAACAGTACCAGAGTTCACAAATATCTTCCACACCTTACACACCAAGATGGGTATTAAAGACTCTGAACAATATCTGGTTCTAAAATACGGTGGGGCTCTACATAGGTACATCCAAACCAAAATGAAGTTTTTAGAAAACTCATCACTGGGAGCCACTTATAGATATGTTGTCAAAATCAAGCGGAAATTTAAGTAGCAGAACAAGTGGGAATTTGGGTCTACAAATATGCAACAACCAAAGCATGGTAAAGGAAGCCCTAAATCACACAATAGCCAACCTTAATACAACCAGTCCAAGAAATATGAAAAGAAGGGCAATGGGAATATGAACAAGGACACCACACCCATGACCATAGAACATCAAATGGATTTTCTAGGGACAAGATCTTTGTGTCAGCCACTAGTGTCACCTTTCATACGACATTAATCCCTTCAAGGATGAGGTATTATGTGATGTTTCTCCAATGGAAGTCTGTGATTTTTTGTTAGGCCATCATATATGTGGAGGAATCATGGTGTTTATGAGTCTCAACCCCATAACATCATTGTTACTCTAGGGGGTCATCCCTATAGTATATCAGAGGTAGTTTCGACTATTGTACTGAAAAAATAGTGCAACAAAGTAATATCTAATACAAAAAAAATTAGCCTCTTCATAACCTATTTAGAAGAGAAGGACATTGCAACCATTGCAATCGCAACCCAATACCCTTCTATCCAACAAAATCATAGCAACAAGATTGTATAAGAGCACCAAGATATTCCTATTGCACCTACGGGGGTGCCTCCACACTACCCATTCAAATCAAGTTATGATAAATCACTTCATGCTCTTCATGATGCATCTTTACTGATAGGGTCCTTCCACACTCAGGAAGATCATGAAGACAGATTGGTTCATAACAACCTTCAACAAGCTAAGCAGGCCAAGTTCTTCAGCAAGACAAGCAACTCACCAAGGTTCGTATTCAATAAAAGCTTCCTTAGGGACTTGACTTAATGGAGACCATTTATTCCTAAGGGGGCATGATTGATCTAGGAGGAAATCGATGGCATCCCACCTATTCCACTGGCTCAAAACATGGGTTTCCACCTTGGCAGTTTTTATACATATTTTAGAGTCCTAAACTTTCAGGGTCGTTTTGAGGTCCTAAACAACGTTTTTTGGGTCCACCACAGTCAAATTTTACGATTTTTCCATAGTGTGAAAGAAAAATGTGTGTTATTTAGATAGACCTTTCAAACAAGCTATCATGCACCCCAAACATAGATGATATGCAAAAGTTATGCCCTTGGGAATTTGATGTACCAACTACCCCCATCGGGGCCCTGTTGGCAGCAAATAATATAATCTTTATTTTTACAAGATGCCTACACAGGGTCTTTAAATTCTCGTTACTCGTCACAACCTTTATCATTAAACAACACTTGTCACTCGTCGCTTTCTACATACCTGTTTTTTGATTTTTGTTTTCACGACTGTAAGCATGAAAACTCACAGTTGGAATTCATACTTGATTTCATTTTTTCTGATTAAATGGTTATTGTTCATATGGTCTATTGTCGAATTGTCATATTTCTCTATGAACATGGTTGTTTTTCTGGTTATAACCCCTTGGTCTTAAACATGCCTTGGTTACATGAGTATAAAACCTCCACTCATTTAGCATTCGACTAATGTCAATGGGGTTTTGATTTATAAAATTTTTAATGGTTCAATTGTTTAATTGATACATTAATCTTTGCGATCAAGTCGTGGATATCCATACTATTGTTTTCAACTGTTCTAATCATTGTGCGTACCATTATGCCAAGGTGTCATTCCAAGTACAGCGTGGTATTATAGCTTTGCGTGGCCTTGATCTACACGACCTCTCTCACATGCATGGTAATTAACACTCCTACCTACCATTTCGAGTTGTCTTCGCATTGCATTGAGGAAACTCGGGGCGATGGCTCTGTGTTTATTCTATCAAACCCTACCTCCAAATATCATGTTGATTCCCTGCTATTAGCCATGGCTCTTGTGGTGAGGATTGAGCCCAACAGCATCCAGACATTTTTATCATTTGACAATGCCAAAGATGACTTAGAAAGGAATGGATGGCATGTGTTTGTTGAAAAGTTCGAGGGTTTAATCTAAGAGTTTCTCAAGAATTCGCATTGACATTTGACAGTTACAGAGAAAAAATAGGAGACATCCAGCTTGATTTAAATGAAAATTTTATAAGCCAATCCACCGGTCTACCAGCTCTTGGACAAAAATGGTTCAAAAACTCAAAGGTTGAAGAGGTTCCCTAGTCATTGTTGTTCACCTCAAGGAGAATTACCAGCTGCGATCGAGGTATGCCTGTCTTAGCTTTAAAACCTAGATGGTATGATCTGTTAGCTATTGTGAAATAGTTCGTTACCTGTGAGGGGAGATATGGGTTGGTTTTCTTGTATCACTTGTGATTGCTTATGAGTTTTATCGATTTCCCCCTAAACATGCCCTATTTTCTCCTTCGAAGTCTATACAAAATGGCAAAGCAGTTTAAAAGGTAGAAGTCTGATTCTAGTTTGTTCCACCATTGTTTAATCAAGATTATTATTATACATCAGTTGAAATTAAACAATGATTGTTGGGATGCTTTTCTGTTATGAAATGGTTTTGGTAGAAGTGAGTTGGGACAGGTTGACAAGCCTGTCATTACAGAAACCCTCGTGAAGCCTACCATCTATCCTCCTTCACTCTTGCCCTATGATCCTATTTCTAATTTGGAACCCTCAACCTATCCTGATTCTACCCAACTCGACACTCTACCAGATTCGTATCCAAAGGGTGTTGTTAAGACTGTTAAAAATTCCACAAGGAAAAAGTGTAAAGGAAACGTTGATATCAATTATAAGAGTAAAAGGGCCGCTCGTTGGGTCTCACGATGTGCCCAAAATAAACCCAAGCCCTGTGCAGACCAAAATGCAATTATGTTAAGCGAGGATTCTGATTCAGAAATTGAAATATTCCTAGCTGAAGAGTATCCATATTCATATGGACTTTTCTCTGATAAACCCTACGATTATGTTACAAACCTTCCACCGTGTCTAGAGGAAAATCCTGATTTCCCTGGAATCAAACTCAGTAATGAACCTACAGGTCAAATGGAAGATTCCCCACCTGTTAATACTATCACTTCCAATACATAGTCTATTCATCCGCACTGTAATGAATGTCAATCATGGATCGATAGGTATTACAAAGATGTGCCTTTACTTCAATCTCGGCTTAAATCCTTGGAAGACCAGGTGAATTTGCTAATGAAGCAGAATAGAAGACTTAAATCCATAGCTCAAACCAAAGACAAACACTAAAAAACCACAGGGTCTGTTGTTTTTAAGAACGTGGAAGCAGCAACTGCAATAGTAAATTCAAAGATTGCTTGATTAGTTCGAATCCCTTAATTTGAGGTATGATTTTTTTTAAATAAGTTTAGTATGATTCTGTCTTTTTCAAATTAGGATACATGATTTGTTTGCATAGATTACCTTTAGTTTGTTTTGATTGATTCAAATAAAATATGATTCTAGTTATAATTATAACTAGCTATAGAATCGTGAGATTAAGTAGCTAGTTAGAAAAATTTAAATTACTTGTTTTGATAACTGAAAATACATCTGAAATCTGTTATTCTTATTTGTTCACAGGAACCTATGATTTCTAAGAATATTTGAAGCATTGGCATCTCTCAGCATACTATCTTTATGTTTTCAAATAGAATAGGCTGTTAGTTTTTGGTATCAAGTAGAATCTGGGAGGTTGCATCCCCCACATTTTTTGGAACAAATTAGATGTTATCAACATGAAACGTTTTGTTCCTGTAACCTATATAAATGTGTTGTTTTGTAAACTTGAGATCACCTCTGCTTGGGGGAAAAAAACTATGGATTTTTGATTGACAGAATTGAATAGAAGATGATATTTGCACAGCTTTAGCTTCTATATATCGTGTTTTTATTCAAGTTATGATCATTTTGATTTGTAATTAGATTGTGACTACTTTAGATATCATGGTTTATTGCAGATTGGTATGATGAAATTTATATGATATCCATGTTTTATGTCCCATTATATAACATACAGTAATTATTTTGTTTAAATTTGAGATTAGAAGATTCATCTTCTTTATTCATTGGACATTTATACACAAATTTTCACAACAGGATTTATCTCAATGTGGCCATTTGTGAAATTATAAAATTGTTGTTACTACATATCTTATATGCTCTGTCATTCGCATTCAATCATTACTACTTCGCATTTACGAGAAGCATTTGGAAGATCTGTTGCGGTTTACCTCATCAAACAATGAAATTCGATACTCTACACAGGACGAATAGGAGATGCGATTACAGGTTAGTTTGCTAGTTTTATTTTATTAGTTTAATTAATATAGAAATTTCCTGTAATCTAAACACATTTTACTGTTCATCTCTATTTTCAATTAGACAGTTTGCTATTTCATTTCTTGTTTATAAACGTTATAAAAAAATAAATCAAAAAGACTAAATGATAGTTTTGATGTCGTTAAATAAATCAATTCATATTCGATTTTCGCAGATTTAGATCAAAATTTGCATTCTGTAAATGTTATACATATATTAGAGATATAATCATTTGGATATATTGTACATATAATAAGTAGAGCTATTTTATAAATATTAATTAGCAAACTGTAAGTATATTTTAGATTTGTATATCGTTTTCAGTGAGTGTTTTTCATTAAGTTATTTTCTTTAGTTTTGTTTTTCACTTTATTAGGACTTAGATTGGCCAACGGAGCTGCTAAACCCGTCGGAGTGGATTAATCCAAATGGCTTGGGTTAAGTAGACAACCCCGGACTGGATTCACTCCTCCAGTTGACGAGCGGTCAATTTCGCCCGTCAACAAGCCCATAAACCTTTTGGAGTTTCATCTTCTGGGGTTAGGGTTTTGTATTTTATTTATGATAAAAAGGATTATAGAGCCTCATTATAATCATCATCATTTTCTTTCAAATTAGCATAACCATCACATCTCTTCTCCGAGATAATTTTCCACCATTCTAGCGAGTCATTCACTCTGTAATTTTACATTTTTTGTACATTATCTCATTAATAAAATTGTGCATTAATGTATATTTGTGTTTATTGTAATATTTATGTGTATCTCACAATATCTATTTATATTTCATTTTTATATCTCTTCCTTCATTTCTTTATCAAAAACAATATGCATCACCCAATTATCTTGGGGAGCAATCTGGTCCAAAATTCAAAATAGTACTCTAGAGACTGTCAGACTCATAAAATGTATGACATAAGACATGTATTTTGATATGGAGGAAAGGGGAATCCTTCTTCAATGGGAGACCTGCCTCCCCCTAGCTCCAGATCCACTTCCTATTTAGTCCCCTTCAATTTATAGCCCTAACAAATGGCAATAACTCCCCCCCCCACACCCCCCAGGATTTTTCAAACTCAATTTTGATGGCACCTCTAAGGGAAACCTAATCCCTGCTGACTTTGTAAT
Organism: Picea engelmannii; assembly: GCA_009831015.1. Lineage (NCBI taxonomy): Eukaryota > Viridiplantae > Streptophyta > Pinopsida > Pinales > Pinaceae > Picea > Picea engelmannii. The sequence goes on along the minus strand of WSFP011489449.1, from coordinate 4,800 downwards.
TGATTTTAGAAAATACTAGGGACATATCCAAAAACTTCTTTCTAGTATCTTGGACCAGGACACAAACAACAAAAACGAGTTATGGGCTCTAATTCAGGGCATTCAAGTGGCCAGTCGAATGACCTTCCATCGAATCATAATGAAAGGGGATTCCCAATTCATTATAGAAATGTTATCCAATTTTATCAATGGCTCAACACCTGCTAATATTTCCCCTAGTTGGAGGATTTTGAGAAATTTGGACTATTTGCAATCTCTTCTTCTTCCTCACCTTGTTTTGGTTCCTTCCCACATTCCACGAGAAGCCAAAAAGCTAGTGGATAAGCTGACCAATATCAGGGTAAATAGAGATGATCTCAATTTGGAATGATACTTCATTCTGTGTCCTGACCATCCAACGCTTTTGGAATGCATCTCTTTGGAAAAGTGAGAGGAATATACCCCAGATAGTGTTAGGGTCCTAACCCGCACATAGGTAGAACAATATATTCGGATGTAATAAAGGTCAATATTAATAAGGCCTTTCAATAAAATAGAATAAGGCATATGTAAGAAGACCTAATAGAAGCTTTTGCTTCTAGAAGGATATTCCTCTAGATGCTTCTTTTTAGTATAGATAGGAGTCGAGGGTATGAGAACCCTAGCTTGGATATTATTGTAATAGAGCTCTGCTCAACTGGAGGTTTCCCCCTCGAAGAGGCCCATGAACATTGCTTTCAGATTCAAAGTTCTATTTCTGTTGTTATTCGTATATCATTTCAGTGTTATTGTGGTGAATGTTCTGGTTATACTGTTGTTATTCTGCCATTACTAGCATTTTATTTCTGTTCTGCATACATTTTATATCTAGTATATTACAAGTGGTGTCAGATCACTTTCCTCGACAGAAAGTGTGGGTTAATTTGTTTTTCAGGCTAGAGACGTATTCTGACATCTTTAAGCCACAGAGATCTGTCGTTACGCCCATAAACCCATGGTTTAGGGATTCATACACACAGGAAATACAAGTGGTACTTAAGCACACATCTGTTGGCCACCCTTGTAACCCCTGTTGGTACCCCTTCGAAAGGTAGCGCATCAGACAAAACCTGTGTATGGATCGACCTAGATTACCTGAAGACCTATTTAGATAAACCAATCGGTCGCTTGACTGCTATAGTGTCACCGAGAACAGCACTCGGGAAGATACTCTCTAGTACCTGGGTAGTCAGGTAGTACGCCTAAGGGTACTGTCTATCCTCCTTAGTTAGTGCCTTGAGATATTGGGTTGAGTACTATTGTTGGATCCTACACGTATATCAGAGAGCTATAGCACAGGTCAAACCCTTGTCTGTCGAACCCTTGAATACCTAACCCTTGGGGATAGAAACATAAACAAATTAAAACATACAAGATCTATTTTCGCGCAACTGTGTTTGGGTTGCCAATTAAATACACATTTCTTTTTGGTTAAGCATTTGGGCATTTCCTCTCTGCAGTATTCTTCAGACCGGAGTATAACTCCGTAAAAAAGAAGTTTGGAAAATTTTTTCACCATTATTTGAGACCTATTCCATTGGATTCATCTCTTCGCCCTTATCACATTCATCCATATCATTTTTTTGGCAAATATGTTTTTACCCCGCCCACCCCTTTTTAGTTCCCCCATACTCATGGCCCATACTCGTAGCCAAGACTTGGAAGCTCACTTCAACACCTTGCAATATGGTCTCATTGAGACCCAACAAGAAATGAAACAAATCAGTGCCAATGTTGCTGCCATCAATACAACCATGCAGTCCTCAACGGGCGAAATCAAACAAGACCTCACCACCTAGCTTGAATCAGTCTTTTCATAACTCTACACCAAACTGCATATCCCTATAGATAACACTTCCTCTTCCTCACCCCCACATACTGAAGGTGACCATTCCTCTCATTCCCATACCTTGCAGAACCATCACTTTCAACGTGACCTACACCTTCCGCGGGTGGATGTGACCAAATTTGATGGCTTGGACCCCACTGGTTGGGTAACCCAATTGGAACATTACTTCTCTTTATACAACATTACAGATGACTTGGCCAAACTCCAGTATGGTGTTCTCCATCTAGATCAAAAACGTTGGCAATGGTGGCAATGGAGAAAAAATTCTCGTCAAGGGTATATTGCTTGGACACAATTTGTGGCAGATATTTATGAATGCTTTGACACTGACACCAACCATTTGGGCCATTTGACAAAGCTGAAACAATTAGGAACAGTGGAATACTTTATAGCTTCTTTTGAGTGCCTAGCTTTTAGAACAGAGGGCATGTCTGATGCCTTTTTCCGAGAGTGTTTTATCAGTGGCCTCAAGGATGAAATTAGGGCCCATGTCCTCATGGCTCGGCCTGAGAGTTGGGTGGAGGCTACCAAAAGAGCTAAAGAATCAGAACAGGTTGTATCTTCTCAAAACCACAAACCCTCCTTTATCCCTCGCCCTAAACTAGTAAATCCCACTACTCTCTCTACTCCACTAAATATCCAAAAATTGATCAGGGCTAAAATGGATGAGCGCCAACTCAAAGGCCTTTGTTATAAATGTGATCAAAAATATTTCCCGGGCCACAAGTGTAAAGAACAAAAGTTTTTATGGCCATCTCCGAGGAGATTTCAGAAGAAGATGAAGAAACTCCCTCTATGCTTGAGTTACCTGAATCCACTGACATAACCCCTCCCTCAAACCCTCCCGAAGTAGAACCAGTCATTTCCCTCAATGCTCTCATTGGCTTCTCTATTCCCCAAACCCTCAAGCTAATCGATTACATCAAACATCGGAAGGTCATCATTCTGGTTGATAGTGGCAGCACCCATAATTTTATTCATTGTCGCATTGCCCAAGAAACTCATTGCTACATCCATACCATCAATAATTTCCAAATAATGATTTCCAGTGGTGGTTCCATGAAATGTGGAGGGCCTTGTGAAGATGCGCGTCTCCAAATTGGTGACTACCACCTGAAATCCCATATGTTTTCTATCGACATGGGAGGTTGTGACATTGTGCTGGGTGCAGAATGGCTAAGGACTTTAGGTCCCATTCTCATGGATTTTAAAGACTTAACCATGCAATTCGACCAGGAGGGCCACCAATATAAGTTCCAAGGAATCACCATCGGTTCACCTGAGATCATTAGTTCCCATCACATGGAAAAGCTGCTCAAAAAGGGTCATTTGGGTGTTATTGCCCAACTCCATGCCATACAAGAAATAGAGACACCCTCGGTACCGCAAGACCTCCAAGCCATCCTTTCTAAACATCAATTGGTCTTTTCCACTCCCCAAGTGATCTAAAATTGAAGAAGACTTGAAAAACTTGAATAATTATTGCAAGTTAAATGTTATGTGTTTAAAGCAACAAGATCAATTTGCAACACATAAATAAGGATTAATTATGTAAAATACACATAGACAGCAGCATAAAAACATTGAACATCAGCACATAAACACAACAACTTGATAAAGGAGTTCACCCCACTTCGGGCTACATCTCCTGGTCCAGCTTCCAATGGATTATTATTATTAAATTGCTCAAAGTGCTCAAAAACATGCCTTACAATGCTCAAAATGAAAAACTGGCTACTCCAATGGCTCCACAACGTCCCAAAACCCCTGTCTGGGCTCTTTCGGCACCCGAAACGGTCGAAAAATGAGAAAGATATGACTCCTTGAAGCTCCTTCTCCAACTTTGCTATCTCTGGTTCTACAATTCGCACCCTTGTGTTTCAAACCTAGCTCACACGCTCATTTAAGCGTAAAGAACCCAGTCCCGTGCATAACCCCGCACCAGTACAAACCGTAGGACGATTAAGGGCACCCAGCCCCTAACCGCCTCGGCACCTGGGCACATGGGCACATGCAACCGTGCGCTTTTAAAAAGTGGTTAAGTCGGTTTTAAAACTGTGGAACCGACAGTGTAACTCCCATGCAAAGTACAACCACGCACACATTGTTTATAACAAATGCAATACATATATAATATAATGTTAAACCATGGCATATATATATATGCGCGCACCATATATTAACACAACACTTTGGTATATACATATATGCATTCGCGCCATGCGCTAATAGTCGGAGCCCGGTCATATGTATTGTAATGAAACCATGGGTCGGGGCTTAAGACCCGGCCCGCACCCTTTTTCCATATAACACAAAATGTAACTTTAAATATATGTGCATTGGATTATGAAATAAGAAACACGGGTCGGCATAACGGTTAGTGGAAATGGTAAAGTCATATGTGGAGGAGAGGTCCGGGGGTCGAACCCCGCGGCCTCCAATATTTTACATATAAACTCCTTAGTCAACCAGCGAGCAACACGTGGCACCCTTGGATTGGGCCACGTGTCCTATTATAGGCCACCCAATGACACGCATCAACACCACATTCGTCAACAACCATCCAATGAAAATGCACCACGTCACCCACCTGCCACATCATCATGATGGTACGACCCTCCACGTGGCCGTACAGACTGTATGGATAGGTACAGTCAGCATCCCAAATTTTTGCCTGTTTGTCTTGGCGGACAGATCGGGATATCTCCTCCATACGGACTCTGTTTGTGAAAGTAAATATACCATCGGAATCAGGAAGACGAGACGGACGCAATGGAACTATTTTTGTCACATTCTGAGCACTTTGAAAATTGAGCAAAATTTGATCCCCTGATCACACCTCCCCATTGGGAAGCTTTTGGACCTCCAAAAGACTATCTCAGTCTATGTGAAGATGAGGGTATAGTTCCCTCACTCTTCCAACCTCAATCCAC
>WSFP011489448.1:0-15037 GCA_009831015.1 Picea engelmannii | reverse complement strand
TCAGGATCCAAATAGAGGACATTGTAATGAAGTTTGGCCAAGTCATCAATGATGCCATGCAAGGAGAAGTAGTGTTCCATTTGAGTGACCCAACTAGTGGGATATGAGCCATCAAATTTGTTCACCTCCACTCATGGAAGATGTGGATATGATGACAAGGGTTGGAATGAAACTAATGGGAATTGGAGGAAGCTATACCTTCTAGGTTAGAAAGTTGTTCAGATGAGGAATGGATTCCAAGAATGGGTAGTTTTTCCAGGACCTTGGAAGAAAATGAGTCAAGATGAGACTCAAGGTGGTATTCAAGCTGGATGGCAAGGTGGGAATTGATTTCCTTCAGTTCCTCTTTCAAGTATTCCATTTTGGACTCAATGTGGCAGCGATGCGGTTTTCAAGGTCTTGGTTGTGAGTAGTGGCCATGGTGAGGGGAAAAAAAAAAAAGAGGTGGGAAAGAAAGGTGGTTGAAAAGGGCGGGTGGGTCCACTGAAAAACAAGGATAAAAAATGATAGGTATCACTATGATTAAGACGAAAAGAGGATTCCAATGGAATAGGTCCCAAGTAGAGGTGCCAGGAAGGGGGTCGGGACCACAAGAAAAATGCTAAAAAATGATAGGTATCACTACGACCAGGATGAAAATAAGAGTACAATGGGATAGGTCTCAAATAAGGGTGTGGGCAGGCCCCATACGCTTTTTTTTCACTCATGCAGAGTTATACTTCGATCTGAATAATACTGTAGTGTCAAAATGCCCAAATTCTTAGCAGGAAAAAATATGTAGTAATTTCACAACTAGAATGTAGGAGGCGAGGTTGCATGGAAAAAAACTTGTATGTTCCTTGTTTCTTCTGTTTTTGTCCCAAGGTTTAGAGTTGTTCGTTAGGTTTACTATAGACAAGGGTTTTCCTTGTGCTATAGCTCTCTAATATATGTGCGAGGTCAAACAATATCACTCGAATTGATATCTTAGGGCACCAACTAAGGAGGCTAGACCGTACCCTTAGCCATACTACCTGATTACCTAGGTACTAGAGAGTATCTTCCTGAGTGTTGTTCTCAGTGACACTATAGCAGTTAGGCGGTCGATCGGTTAATCTATGGAGGGCTTCAGGAGATCTAGGCCAATCCGTATATAGGTTCTGTTTGATGTGCTACCACTTGAAGGTTTTGTGGTAGATCCACTATCTCCTGAAGCATCTTACCCTTCAGTCCTTCTTATATAAACCATAGAAGGAGGATGGATGGAAGAACTATCTTCATGTTGAGCTAGTTGGTGTTAATTCTCTACTATAGTGAAGTAACTATATATCTGTAGTAGTGATTTGGAAGAAGCGTTCTAAGCAATCCAACATAGTCTGCTATTGTATTTATTTCTAATGAATGAATGAATGGATTTAATCAGTTGAGACTTTGCTTGTTGAGAATTCTCGCTCGTAAACTCATGTCCTAGAACCATGAGACAATGCACTGATAGTTCATTAATTGGGGAAGCAGATTCCTCCAAAAAGCTCATGAGTTGTTTGACTTACATATTATTTTACGAGTACATCGCACACATCTTTCAACAAATTGTACACCCTCTTTTTCAAATGAAGTAATTTAATTAGTGGATAAAAAGTTAACAAGAAAATAAGTTTTTAAATAAAAAAATAATTTGATAAATGAATAAGTAAATAAAAATATTTGTTTTTTAAAATTAATTATATAAATAAAAATTAAAATTAAAACAATTTAAATAATACATATTAATACTCTTTATAATATTTTTAATTATGAAAATGATATTAACCCATACATAAAAGTCTTTGTATAATGAACATAACTTTTTCAGGGTGTTTAGCTAGAATTTGGTCATGGAAAATAGTATCAAAATATTAACCCATACATAAAAGTCTTTGTATAATGAACATAACTTGTACTTTGGATTATGATTTTTTAGGGTATTGGCTAGAATTGGTCATGGAAAATAGTATCAATCAATACATAAAGTCACTGTATAATAAACACAACACAATACGTGTGGATTACGATTTTTTATGATGTTGACTAGAATCAATACATAAATTTATTTGTTTTCAAATAAATTATTGAAAAATAAATAAGAATTTAAATCACAAAACTTTATTTTTCAAGTTTTAATATAATTTATACAATGGTAATATGAATAGAAAACCAATTAAACAATTATAATGTGAATAGAAAACCAATTAAACAACGGACATAACATAATATTTGAGTTATGATTTTTGCATAATTTTGATTAAATTTAGTTAGAGTGGTTTTGGTTTTTTTGAGTTTTTGAATAGATTTATTTTAAAAAGTAATTAAAATTTATTAAAATTATAAAATTATAATTTTTTTTTTTTTTAAATATAAAAAAATATGGATTGTAATCTACATTTTATTTGTTAATATTTGTTAAATAGATAATATAGTGAAAATTGTAAGAAAAGGTTGTAAGTAATAGTTTTTTTTTTTATATTATGTATATTTGATTTTTTTTTATTGAAACACAGTTTTTATTTTTTTCTACCGAAAAAAAATAATACAGTTGGACTTCATCCAACTGCCCAAATCAAAACACCTTGAACAAAGTACAAACTCTCACATATAATTTTTACAATAAACGGTTATTTTAGTGAGTTTATTTTGAAGTACATATGCTTATGGTTTAACCCTGCTCCAATGGTTTTGTGGTGTTTGAGTATACTCATGACTTAAAAAAAAACTTATAACCAAATCAATCAAATTATGAAATGTACTTCACGAGATTCCAAAAAAACCCTAAAAATAACATTTTACATTCTATAACTTGAGAATTACATCTTGTCGTTTCAACATCCCCTATTCTATATATAATTCGAATATAATCAAGAAATATGTATTAAAAAAAATCATGAAAGCTTCTTTGAAGTTAAATCTCCTACATATGTTGTCCATGAATTGTATGCATTGGTTATTTTTTAGGTTTCTGTGGATTTTATTTACAAAATCATGTGCAGCTGAAGCTTCTTTGATTGGTTTATTAAGCATTGACTCAATATGTCTTTGCTAACTTCGGTTAGTCGTTCAATAACTTGCTTGTTGTTATCCCTTTTATCTTTTATCTCTTTTATCCTCAATCTCTTGGGTCATGCTTGAGTGAGGTCATCTATGAATGGCATATTAAACTGCTCCAACAACTCATTATCTCATTAGTAGAGCTCCACATCTTGGCACAGGATTTTTTTAGATAGGTTTATGGTTTCCTTCAAATCTTGGCATGAGTTTTTCTAGCTCTTCATTAAGATTTGAGTTTTCCTATGTTCTTTCTTAGCATACCTGATCAATTTTGCAGGGTTCTCTTCATGTATACCTTGCCAATACATTACCTTATCAAATGCATGTTCTATCTCAATGTATTGAATCTTTAGTTCATCTAGATGATAAAATAGATTGATGATTTCCTCTTGGTAATCCTGAATTACATTCAACCGGGTGAAGAGGATTTTCTATGCTTCCCTTAACTCTTCATTTGCTTTGCTAGCTTCTTCATTCAAAATTTCCAGTGAATGTGTCCCTTTCTTGCTTTCCTTCAATCTTTCTCAATCTGTTAGGGTCCTAATCCACACATAGGTAGAACAATATATTCAGATGTAATAAAGGTCAATATTAATAAGGCCTTTCAATAAAATAGAATAAGGTGGATGTAAGAAGACCTAAAAGAAGCTTCCGCTTCTAGAAGGATCTTCCTCTAGATGCTTCTTTTTAGTATAAATAGGAGTCGAGGGTATGAGAACCCTAGCTTGGATATTATTGTAATAGAGCTCTGCTCAACTGGAGGTTGCTCCCTCGAAGAGGCCCGTGAACATTGCTTTCAGATTCAAAGTGCTATTTCTGTTGTTATTCTTATATCATTTCAATGTTATTATGGTGAATGCTCTGGTTATATTGTTGTTATTATGCCATTACTAGCATTTTATTTCTGTTCTGCATACATTTTATATCTGGTATATTACACAATCCCCTGGACCTTTTCTCCATATTCAATAATCTTCCACTTTCGTTGCTTGGAGAGAGTAATTTCTTCTTGGTGCTTTGTTATTAATATTTCTATCTCTTGTGAGTGTGACCTTTTCATGGTATCTAATTCCTCTCTTTGTAACTGTTTAGTCTCAGTGTCTTGGTGCTTGAAATCATCCTCCAATTGGGCTTTCTGCAACTTCAATTGTTCATCAAGTTCTGCTACTCTTGCCTTATAATTGTCTAATGTAGCACTTAAGTCACATATAGAGACCCGGTTTTCTCCTGCAAAAATATTCAGGGATGAAGCAGTATCTATGGCATTTATTTGAGGGTCTTACCCCAACTTCCATGAAATTATTTTATCGGATGTTCCCCTAGCGGGAGTGTCTTCTATTCTTTTTCTTTTGGCTAACCTTTTCTCAATTCCCCTTTTTGATTTGCTGTAAAAATATTCTCCTAAGGATACTACAACATCATCAAACTCTATCAATTGAGAAGAATATGAAAAACTTGGTAGTATTGTGCTCAATGGGGTACCAAGATTGATAGGTGAGTTTAGCAGTGTAATCCCCTTAATAACGCTAGGGCTAGACTCTTTGTTTTTGTCCTCCTCTATTTTCCTTTTATTCTGTCTCTCAGCTTATGCCAACTCCTCTTCTTTCTTCTTCCTTTATTCCTCCTCCTTATTTTGTTATTATTCTTTCTTCTTCCTTATTCTGTTTTTTTTTTCTTTTCTTCCTTGCTTCCTCTTGCTTCTTCTATTCTTCTTTTGCATCCTTTCTTGATGCTTCTTCCTTCTTCCTCTTTTCCTCTTCTTCTATCTTCTTCCTTTCTACCTCCTTCTTTCTAATTCCATCCTATTTTTGTTTGGTCTCTTCTTCTTTATGTTTCCCCCTCATTTTGAACCTTTCTTGTATTTCTGTAGCTCTCTTAAAGCTTTCTTCTTCTTTGGTTTCTTGGGATTTATTTCTTTCCTCTTCTTTCTCCTTCTCAATGACCATCAATTTTTCTCACTGTTCTTTGGTTCTATTCCTTTTTTCTTCTTCCTCTAACTGTAATTTTTCTTTTCCTGTTCCATCCTAAATCCAGTTTAATACTTCTTCAAACAATAGGGCTCCTTGGAAAATGTCCTATGAATTATTTTCTTCATGCACAAAAGGGTGTATTAACCCCACAAATTTAATATGATCCATAACAACACCTTTCAAATCATGTTTCTTATATTCTCTCGTGCATAAACATATTTCTTTTAAGACCAAAACTTCTTTTATAGAATGAGGGACGTTCAATAGGGTGAAACTTCCCACTTTGATGGGAAACTTCAGCCAAATCCTTTTGGAACTTGCATCTAGGAATGCAATTATCCCTTCCTTAACAGTTTGATAAACAATCTCCCTTCCTAGTATCTTGTCGGAGACATATTTCGGAAGAAGATGTGGGGCTTATGCATAGCCAAATATTCAGATGTATATGCAATGTATCCATGAAATACGCAGTGTATCCATGTCAAAAAGATCATATCCACGAAAGTGATACACAATGGATCTATGTCTTAGAATTAGAGGAGGATATATGGAAGAAAGGACTGAACAACTGAGACCCCACAAGTACCTATGTCATAAGTGGAAGTGGTACTATCCAATGCAACTCAGGCATAAGCATAAAAGAGGTGATGCTACTACGGACCAGAGGTCTTTAAATCAAACGTTGATGGTATGATTTTGCACTATGTGAATAGATGAGTTGAAGTCGAACACATTGAGACACTGTTTGATTACTAATCATTGACATATACCATTAAAAAATGTGAGACAACCCATCGATAATGATAATGAACATCAAGGTACCTAGTACATTCTAACAAGTGTGAATAAACACACTGATGTCGAACACTTGTAGAATCTATCAATAAAAGGAAATTGATGTATTCCTTTGAACAAAAGAACCACATAATAGAGTGACTTAGGAAGCATGGATTGAAAGAATAACCATAGTTTGTGACATAGGAGGCATCAACAGACTCTCCATAGTGAGTGGAAGAATAACTAGCTAGAGGAGTAAAAATCTATGTAACTGGTTTTGTTTCCTAAAGCCATACTAAACCCAAAATATTGAGACATGGACTCAAAACTTTGTGCTTTGTTCAAAGGAGACTCCACTGCTGCCAAAAACTAAAAATAAGACTCTTTCCCATGCTCTTTTTTTATATCTTTTTCATATTAGAAATTCTGAAAAGGAATAAAAGAATGCTAAAATAGAATAGAGGAAATGAGTGTCACGGTCAATCAAATTAGTTCCAAGTGTAAGGAACATACCTATGCTCAATGCAAGGAAACACATGCAAGATATGGACAGTCAGGGGAATGTCTCCTCCTAGGATATAGGTGCCAAGTTTCAAAGGTAAATATTACAAGGATAACAACTGATGAGAATGCATAAGAAAATGGTTAAGCAACAACAATATGAAACCAAAATTAGGCTCAAAAGTACAAGATGTAAATATGACATTCAGTTACAAATCAACACAAAAAGTATGGTATCCTTGTGGGTTCATCCATAGTTGACCAAAAAAAACCCCAAAGCATCGACATATCAATCCTCAATTGAAGGTTGAGGAAGGTCTCACCCAAGATGCTATGAGGATCACAGTGACCATATAGTCTTATGTTGGTGATGAAGGACTGATTACACAAAAATCCATCCAGGTTGACATTTAGGCAAGTCATTGTAAATTCTTTTAATAGCTACATTATGCAACAAAAACAAACACATTCAATTGACACATGAGTAACACATCATAAGACTAGAATCACTGCATCTTTATTATCTTCATTCAAGCAACAATAATATACAATAAGAAACTTATACATTGACAACAACGAAGAATTTCTCTCTTATACATTTTCCCAATGTTACATTACACAACGCCATGCACTTTTCTTCAGATTCTACAAATGTGACGGACTTGGAATTACAAAAAGAAACATTAAAAAACATAGTCTCAGAGTAATCTCAAGGACAACAATATCCACAACCATTAAACGAAAACCAACTGATTAAATATATTTCTATTGTCGTTTCTCCCTTTAATCTACATCTTGGCTTTGGTGCTCTGTCACTTTTAGTTCTTCCCCACTCTCTCCTCTAACTATTAGTACCACACGCTTCTGTAACATGCATGCATTCCACGTAGCCTCTTTGGAATCGTGGTAATCTCAACTACCTTTCCATCTCATGTACTTTCAGCTCCATGTTTTGTCTTGCTACTTGTACTAATTATTCAGGAATATTTCCCGAAGATTGTTTTCTTGATTCTAGTATGCATGCAATGTCTTCTTTATTTTTGGCATGCATCACAAAACTCGGACTGACGCGCATTTGTATAACTTGAATTAGAACGAAATAACAAAACTTGATCTGGTGTGTGCACCTCCTATCACCCCCTATGTAGTTGCTTGAGTGGGCACAAAATTGGAATAGGTGCACACAAGTTCATTTTTGCACGCATGCAATATTTTCCCAAAACTTTGGGTGCCAATAGGCCCCCACCATTGTTATTTGGCTCATCTCGAGCCAATTTCCTCATGCAGTGACTAGTGTGGGAATTGAGTAAGAGAAAATCATCATCATTATAGAACCATAGCATCAAACTAAGTTGTGGTTGTAGCCAGGTTTGAGTAAGATCAAATCATCTATCGAGGTTGTATTTGCAACCCAACATAGGTCTTGGAATGAGTCGAGCATTCCTCAAGGTAGTCGATGGATTTAGGCTTCATTTGGAGATATTCTTGAACTCTCTCTCTCTTCAAAGGTTTCTGGAATGATGAATGAGGGATCTATTTAAATAACATCATTTAGAAACTGACCCCCTAATTGAACAAAGCTATGCAACTAGATCTTTGTCCAACTACTCTTTGACCTACAATAATTAGATCCCAAGGACGAGATCCATCAAGAGATACCACCGTCATTCTACTGTCTTATTGAGATAACAATAGAGGATGGAAAACATGGACCTCTTATACCAGTGGAGAGGATAAATTGCAACCTTGGGCTATTTGCTTCAACAAAGGTGATTATCCATGGCGACAAGAAAACCAACTTCAGGCCTAGAGAACTGACATACTGCCATAACTTCAAACCATAGTTCAGGTAACTGTGTGGTATTTGGCTACGCCTTGTGGGTGAATAAGAGGGTGTGACCTCTGTCTAAAAGTTGATGTTGAATTGGAAACCTTCGTGAAAAATGGATTGTGGGCGCTCTGGATTCCTAGATGGATTGGGAATTACATGTCTTGAGACATCTATTAAGCTAGGCCATGAAAGGGGATTTGAAACAAGAGATGGTAATATCAGTGGAAAATGGAAGGATAGAAGTGAGCGATAAAAGATGTTAGGAACCAAATACCAATATAGCATAGAAAAACCTCAGAATAAGTACTCAAATCCTTGAAAAGAGAGAAAATTTTAGATAATAAGCCTCTTCAAGGGGGAAACCTCCTTATACGAGAGGGTTAGTGATACGTGGGTGCGAGTGAGAATGGGACATAGAGGATATATTTGATGGATAGGTGGGTGAAAGAAGTTATTTATAGAGTGGGGAATGATTGGAGATGTAAGTCAGAACGAGGTAAATAATTGGTCAATGTGAACAATTAGAGAACAACTATAGAGTCTCGACGAAGCCTTGCATATGAGGAGATAACGATTCATATTTGTCGTATTGGTGATTTTCCTTTTGGAATGTGGGGTCATAAATAATTACGTATCAGGGATCTGTGTGATCTAGACAAACTAGATTGCTTGAATCTTCAATGTAATTTAGTGCCAGATAGCTAAATCCGGTCCCATATGAATCCTTCCAGAGCCAATACCTTGTACGTAGGCCATAACTTCGACCTGAATTGGGAATATTGGGAATATGCAATGTTTTAAATCTATCTAGTCCACCTATGTGACTGGAGTGTATGTTGTGCTGCCAAAAAGGTGAATTATACCGACTATGTACTCTTCTACATATTGTGCATCCTACGCTAATCCTACCTTACAAAACTCTAAGTTGGAGAAATGTAGTTAATTGATAGGCGACCCCTGCAGGCCATAGTACACCTTCAACATACTACCATTAATAATTCCCTTAAACATCTATCCCTACAATGTAACCATCTTGGTGACATCGGCTTCCCTGATGCAGACCAAGCGGAAAGGACCCAACCAATGCATACATGTCTTGTCAAGCTATTGTAAATATTTGTTTTAATATAAAAATATTGTTGGCCCTTGGTTATGTATTAAGGAAGAAAGAGAATATTAAGGAAGAAGAAAGACGAAGTATGGAGTGCGCGGAATACACACAAACCGAGGAAGGGTTGAAGTGGTTAAAGAATCATAAAAGAAGGAATGAAGTAAGGAAAAGCAGGTCATTGAAAGAGAAGATCAAGGAAGATAAATCATCAAAGAATATGGATTGTGGAAAATTCAACAAGCGGAAGAAAACACCAATGGATGCTTTGGAGCACCTCATGGAAAAGAAGGAAGGATAGGCTGGCAAAGCCCTGAAAACATGGGTCATGTGGACCTAGGGTCTTGGACCTAGGGTTTTGAACCTAGGGTTTTGGATCTAGGGTTTTGATAGCTAGACTTCATTCTAAGGTTGTCTAAGAGTCATGAAATGTATAAATAGAGGTCTATAAGAGTTGATAGGGTTGTTATTATTATTGTGGGTGACAACGACATTGAGATCAAAGTATTGTGCATTCTTGTATTGTGGATGTTCAGCTGGGTGAGAAGATCAACTCTGTAGTTGGGTGCACAGGTAAGGGAGAGAGAGGGGAAGAGAGAGAAGGATCTACAACTAAGTGCGTAGATAGAACTGTATGTTTTCATCTAATATATCAAGAAACACAGTTCTGTGGACGTATCCCTAGGGAGAGGGTGAACCGCGTAAATATTGTTGTTCTTTGTGGTTTATGTTTTGTTATTTTCTATCTGATTATACTGTTACTCCATTGTTCTTTCCATATGAAAGATAGAATGTATAAGATAACTTTGCGAAGCCAAGTGTAAGACTGTTAAAGACTATCTAGGTTAAATTGCGTTGTTGTTCCAAGATCCCTTTGCATTTCCTCTGGTTGTACACACCCGTGTCCTTCAACCCCCTATCGCTACTCTAGGTGAGACTTCATCTTCTTTGCAGGTGTTTCCGAAAGGGCCAGGAGTTAGGGATTGTTGGTGCGCTGTTAGAGTTGAACCCTGGGTTTTCCCCTGTGACAACAAATGGTTCTGTTGTCGGGATCAGGATCTTCTTGAGGGAATGTCAAGGTGGTTTCCATCGAAGACATAGATTCAGAAGTGGTTAGAAGAACAAGAAAGGGACTTCGCCAAAGCTCAGAGAAAAAACCCTAGCATTAGTGCAAAATATTGGTTGGGAAGGTACATATTTACTGGCATACATGAGATTTTATTTGGAGGAGTTCATAAGGAGTTATATGACTGGTTAGCTAGATTAGAAGACACTCAGTTTGAGATTAGATATAGACCACTTGTGGTTTAGACAACAACGCTGATCAAGAAAGTCAAGAGAGTCGATAATGCTGTGTCTAGAGTAGTGGATCTATGGTTTGATAGCACTATTGGAGGGTATATTATTGAGTTTGTTGTTGACAGAGTGGAATCGTATAGCCAATAAAATAGGTATTTCTTTAAGGGACCTAGAGGGAAGTTTCTACACTTTTTGAAGCTGAAGATTAAGATGCTATTGCATGAAAAGAATATCTTGAAGATATAGTAATTAGTTGGATCTTAAATCTAATGTTCAAGAATTCAGACAACGCCAACGACGTAGAGGTTGGACACACGCGAAGTGGGAGATCATTCAGGAAGGTTCCTCTTGCGAACTTGTTTGAGCAGAGTTACAGACCATTCACACAAGACAAGGATTTGTACAGTGGAGAAGAAGCAGGGAGATTAGACGGGGAGTATTTAGAGTTCCCAAGGGAAAAGGAAGTAGATATTGGAGAACTTCACCAAGAAGAACCAGAAACTTTAGGGACTGTGTGTATTATCGAATTAAGTATTATTAATCCTCCTATTGTTCTAGCAGCATTAAGTAATAAGAGTAATTAGAGAAATTAGAGTATTGTTACAAGCAGTTTAGTACATACTCAGTCGAGAAACCAAGGAATATCTATGGCAGATGAAATGAGGCTACCTATTTTTAGAGGCGATGGATCTCAAGATCCTAACCAGCACTGGTTCTTATGTGAATATGTATGGAGCATTAAGCAAGTCTCCGACGAAGATGTTAAGAGAGCTTAGTTTAGTACTACATTGAGGGACCGTGCCTTGAGCTGGTATATGGAATTTTCTTCAGGATCTGTAGAACCTAAACCGCCGAATGCCATTAAGACTACATTGAGTGAAAATTTCAAGAAACCTAAGTCAGAGTCACAGTGTATTACATAGTTGAAGGATATCAAGTAGAAGGTAACTGAACCGGTTTGGGAATTTGATCAGTGGTTTAAGACCTTGACAGACCAACTAAGTTTTCATATTATGGATGAGAAGCATAACGAATGGTTCATCACTTCCCTCCTTCCACACATCATAGTTCCCTTGATGCAATAGAAGGTCATGTCACAAGCTGAAGCATTGGAGATTTCCATGAAACTAGAAGCATCCCCTGTAGGAGAATCCAGTCCAGGTATGAGCCAGATCTTGAATCAATTAACTAGTTTATCCTTACAGGTCGAAGATATGAAGAAGGACAAAGGAAAAGAGAAAAGAGAAGACATCTGGTGTATCCGATGTAAATTAGAGGGCCATCACAAAGAGCATTGTCCCTTATTTAATGAATACTTGGCCTCTGGAGCCCCTAACCCATTGAATCAGACTATTATACACTGGTGTGAGGTATGTAGAAATAGACATTGCCCTGGTGAATGCTATTATATGTAGAAATATGTCTAGACACCTACCAATCTTTATTGTACATTATGCAAATCTGTGGGGCATGATGAGAAGGATTTTAGGGCTTATGACCTCATGCATGAAAGGTCAAGGGATACGTATAGAATTCAAGGAGAATTATATTCGAAAGGAAATAGTGCGCAGTTCAACTCCCCAGGAAGAGTAAAATTCATCCCTCGTGGTGGATTCAAAGGAAGAGGACAAGGTGGAGGTATGGGTCGAGGTCGAGGTCAGATTATTTTCTATAACTACGCACAACTAGGAATTTTGGAAAGGGATTGTCAAAACCCTTGTACTACTTGTAACTACTGTTATTCATTCGACCATGTCATTGAAGATTGTCCAGTATTGTTAGCTAAACTTCAGGAAAGACGAGGTGGAAACCAACAAGTTCAACTAATATCAGCGGAACCTCGCAGGGAGGATCCCAGAGTCGTTGTTATTACTAGAGGAGGTGTTGTTTTAGGAGAAGATCGGGTGACTCTAGGAAATAATACAAATGGATCAGGGATCAGAAGAGCTGTAGAGAAGGCACAATTGTTTGATCCAAGGAGAGAAAAACATACTTTTGAAGAAGCAAGGAAAGAATTTGTAGGAGAACAAGCTTCTTCATATAGGGCACAACCAGAAGTAAGGTAATGTGAAATTCCACCAGTGTTTGATTAGTCTTCCCTAGCTAGACAAGGAAAAGATGTAAGAAAGCTTATGGACTTCTTGTATACTTGTATAAATTTGATTAAATATGAAAATGTTGTGAGGGAACTACAACACCTGAAAAGATAGTATTAAATTGGAAGAATAGATCCTCTGCTGAGTAGAGCTATGAATCAAGTATCTAGAAAAAGGAGGACAAAAAAGGAACTGCACCTTAGTGCTTAGATTGGAGACTACAATGTGGACTATGTGGTCCTAGACCTGGGATCTGAATTAAATGTTATGATGAAGCAGACTTGGACACTGATGGGAAAACCTAAGTTGATTTCCTCTCATATCAGGCTCAGAATGGCTAATTAGCAGGCGATGAGCCCCTTTGGAAGACTAGAGCATGTCCATGTAGACATCGACAGGGTAAAAACATTTGCAGAATTCAAAGTGATTGATATTGTTGATGATAGATGTCCTTATCCTGCACTGTTAGGAATTGATTGGGATTTCAACAATCTGACCGTTTTTTACCTAAAAAAGGGAAGAATGACATTCGAGGGCAATGGCCTTAAGGTCATTGCACCCCTTGATCTTGATGAAGTTCGTAGATACAAAGAACCTATAAGAGAAGAAGATCATTCATACGAGCCAGAGAACATCTATAAATTGACAACAAGACAATAGGATTATATTAATCCTACAACAGATGGAAATCTAAGTTGGAGAAGTGAGAGTGCATGCTCATCCGACTCAGAAGAAGCATTGGAAAATTGGTAGAACATAATGTATGAAGTCTCTATGTGGAGGTGTGCCAAATTGACCAAGGGAGTTCGCTGGATTGGCACAAAAGTAAGTAATCTTCCTACATTTGATGGTTTGAATCATTTAGAGACATTTCTAACGAAATTTGAGAGAATTGTACCAACAAAACAGAGGATGTTGGCAATGGATGAAGCCCTGAAAGCAACATGTTAAGCCCTAATATTGGCTAATTACCCCTTAATTGGGGCATATTATATTAGTAATGTTATTTTATTTATGTCGAATTTAGGCCATTAGTTGTAATTATACCTCCTAGTCTCCTATATATACCAAGGAGACATTTTCATTTTCAATCATCTTGTACTTGAACATTTAAGTGGGGTAAAAGGATGTTTCCCCCTCAAAGAGGCTTATTATATAAAATTATCTTCTTTTCAAGGCGTTGAGTACTTTTTATGAGGTTTTTCTATGCTATATTGATATTTGGTTCTTAACATATGGTATCTGAGCTCAAGGTCTTGGGGTTTCGCTGATACATCTGAGACATCTTGGCATTTTCGCTATAAATGTTTTTCTAAAATGTTTCAAAAGGAACGACTTGGAGGATATTTAGTAGACGAATCAAGGTACGTTGGGTTCAAAATTCAACTCCTGAGGCCTTATACTTTCAGAGATACAACCTAAACAATATAGGGTTATGAAATCATCCTGGATTGAGTCATTGTGGAAGTTTCGCTATAAAAAATTTTCTGTAATGTTTTAGACCCTAAAATCCGGAGGCGATTTACATAAATTAGTAAGGTATCTGTGGTAAAAATTTCAGCTTCTAGGTCATCTTAAATTTGTATATACATTTTGTGTAAGATAGGGTATCTGACTAGTCCTATTGACTAGTCTCAAGAAGGTGTTCCAGGTAAAACAATCATAATGTCTTCCTAGAGTATCCAAATTGAGTGGGACTATTTTCATTGGATCATGGACAGTCTTTAGTATTTCTGGTGCAAGTTTCAGAATTTTATATCAATTATTTTGTGCGGTGCACGTTATACAAGTGAGATCTCCAGGAAAGGCCAAAAATCGGCAAGTTGTGGGGAAGTTACTGTAAATTCCACTTAGCACATCCAATTTTGATCAGTCCTGTGGAATTGCAGAGAAAAAATATTAGAGAATTACATAAAAGAAAGTTTCATACCCAGAAGGGCCGAAACTTGGGAGATACAACAAAATAAATATTGTCTAGTAGAACCACCTCAAAATCAAGGTTCAAAAGTGATACTGGGCCAACATGCCACCAAAAAAGGGAACTTCTACACCAAATAAGCCTCTAGAAAATCATACTTGGACTCTTGATGAAGGTGAAGAAATGCGTAGGGACATAAATGAACTACAAAAGAAGATGGATTCAATGGAAGCTAAGTTGGATACTAAGATGGATTCAATGGAAGATAAGTTGGATACTAAGATGGATGGTTTAAAAGGGGAGATCATGTAAGTATTGAAAAATTTCGTAACAAAGAAGACACCTGAAAGTGAAAATGCATCCCATGAAATTCATGATGAGGACACAAGGAAGGTGAATCAAGAATGGAGAAACTCCAACTTTGGTTTGAAGACCAACTACGTTCCTAAGATTGATATGAGGAAGTTTGATGGCAAG
>WSFP011489447.1:0-17273 GCA_009831015.1 Picea engelmannii | reverse complement strand
GGTATTCTATCCTCGTCAGGTTTACACATGGAGGTAAATACCTCCCGTAGCTACCATAATATCAATAGAAATACCAATGTATTGTATGCACAAATAAGGCATTTTTTGACTATAACAGATTTCCCCTAATGTGTGAGGCTAGAAGAGCAACTTATGGCTGAAATACATGACAATATCTTTACACAGTGGGAATTCACGGAGTTGAGTGAGCCCTAGACAAGTGTTTGTGAGCATGCCATCTGCAAAAATAATGATAATATCTTTGAGGTGGAAATACCCATGCTTAGGATAAACTAAGCATGGTTGCCAATCAAGTACACTGCAAATCCATGTCACATATGACTACTAGAAAAAGTTCCCATATAAAGTGCAGTTGCGAACAATACACAGTGGATCTACATCTCAAGATCATTTTTGAAGATATACAAGTACAAAATGATACACATCTTCAAGAAGCATCGATGTTTGTGGCTATAGATGAGGAATTCATTACTCGAGCAACAACTTCAAGATCTTCAAAATCTCATGTAGGAGTACAATAGGAGTGTAAGACTCACTACCTTGAGGTCTTTGACATGTCATATGGGAAAGACTGGAGGATCTTGATCATCAAGCGCAGAACTTCATTGATTTTGAATCCAAACTTGACTAGACTCTTGGGATGGCTGACACATGAAAGTCAAGAGATAAAATTGTAGAATGGCCAACTCAGGTTGGATAAAACTTCCCTTGGAAAAAAGCACGAAAAAATTATGAGACTCAAGTAGTGTAATATTGACATAATTCTGTGATATAGGAGGCACCACAAACTCTCCATATTTTTGGAAGAGTAACAAAACAAAGGAGGAAACATCTCTATGTAATGAGAACAAATTCCTAAGGTCATATTAGATCCCAATGCTTGGTGAACAAAGGGAAGGACGTGCTTTGTCCAAGGGAGATTAATTTTCTGCCAAAAAAAGAGAATGTATATCTGGTCGCCTCTTTTTGGAATATTTGATTTTTTTGTCCTTTTTAAATTTTTAACGAGCTTGAAAAAGAGTAAAAGAATGTTACGTTACAAAGGAGGAACGAGTGTCACGAGAAAGAAAACTAGTTCCAAGCGCATGGAACATATTGATGCTTAGTGCAAGGAGACTTATGTAGGATAACGACATTCGGCAAAATTCCTCCACGGGTCAAGGTGTCAAATCTCCAAGGAAAAAAGTGCTACAAGGCTTGCATTTAAGGAATTTTTTGAAGGTTCGGTTAATAGCAACATGAAGATGGAATTAGGCCAAAGGCGCAAGGATGAGACATGCAATGTGATTAAGCATGACACAATAGGAATCCTTCCATGTGAAGTTTTACGATCCCATAGAAGGTCAGCTTGGTGTTTTTTCACGTTTAGAGAGTCTGAAAAACACTAAAAGATGACTCCAGAGTGTTCCTTTTTCATAATTAGTCCAGTCGTTTAGAAAAAGGGTTAAACTTATACTGAAAGGACTTATCTTCAAAATCGTTTTAACGAGTGTGATTGAGACAAGATCACTCAGCTATCTTTTCAATTTTAAAGAGTCTAAAAAGAGCTTAACTATGGACTCACATCCATTTTCTAAGTTTAGTCTCCTTAGCCCGAAAAAGTATAATCTACCTTTTTCCTGGATAATCTATTGGCCAAAAAAAGGGTTAAACTTATGCCAAATAGATATTCCTTCTAGACCAATTAACGAGTGTGAAAAGAACAAGGTCACTCGGAAATCTTTTCATATTTAGGGAGTCTGAAAAGAGATTAACTATGGACTCTGAGGGGGTTCATTTTTCATAGATAATCTCCAAGGCCCGAAAAAATAGATAAACCAAAAGCAAGGAGAATGGCCCTTTTTCGAAAATTTAGTCCCTCAAGCCCGAAAAAGGGTTAAACTTACACCTCAAAATACTTTCCTAGTGAACCAAAGTTCCTAGGGCATACCTTTATTCGTAAATTAATTGTACGGACCAAAAAAGGGGTAAGCTACCACCAGAAATATGTGCCTTCAAATTTGAGTTTGACATGTGTGAAGGGCAACAAGATCACTTGGTAATCTTTTCAATTTTAGAGAGTCTGAAAAGGGATTAAAGAAGACTCCGGGGGTGCTTATTTTCTTAAGTAATCCAGACGAGACCGGAAAGAATAAATAATCTCTCATTAGATGTTGATTTCAAATTCTAAGCGATCCTGGAAGACAACAAACTATGCTCATGGGGAGTCCCTTGAGTAAGAGACTGAAAAGATGAAGAAGAATGGGGCTTCAAAATGTAATCATGGTGGGACTAAAAGGAATCCCAAGCCTATGGAGAAGACTCACAACATGGATCCCAAAATGCAACAAAGGATATACCTAGGGCATCCATGTAGAGGAAGGCTCTACCACCTAATTACGACACTTCTAAAGTAGCAGAGGAGGTTATGTGTCACACTTCGGTGGGATTGATCCTATGGAAAAGTAAAAAAAGTCAACAATATGCAAAATGAAAGGTGGTGAAAACCTAACCTATATGTAGATGTTGAAAAATGGATTTTACCACAGGATGATATAAGTGTAACCCGTCTCAAGAAAACACCAAACCAAAAGAACAATTTCATTAGAATGACCCAAAGATCTCTCAAAAAGGAACTCAAGTAGCTACTGAGCAAAGAAAAGGGAAAAAATGACCAAAGTGGGCCAAAAAGGGCCAAAAAAGTCTATAAATAGAGGTGGACAACTCTTCAAAAGTGGTGGAAAATAACCAAAAGTTCAAAAAACACTCTTCCTCAAAACACGAATTCAAGGAGCTATGGTGGACAAAAGATCCTCACACCTGAACCAAGTAAGTACAAATGACCTTTCCTTTCATTTTCATCCGTAAATTATTTCTTAATTTATTGTTTGGAGGGCACGCGCCCTTGTAAAAGGGTTGTGCCTACATGTACGTGGGATGTCCATGCCTATCATGCGTATGTACATGGGAAAAGTATCACCTAGCTCGCATACATACATGATTGTCTTAAAGACATCTCGCGTACATACGCGACTGTCTTAAAGACATCCTGCGTACATCTTTTTTAACTTTCAAAAAAAATGAAACAAGGGGCTAACCTCACCAATTTTTTTTGCAACAGGATGTATGGTCATTGGTGGGAAAGGGAACATGAAGAATTAAATGTCTTGGTAGAGGAGGATCCAGGGGCCATTGCCACGCTTAAACAGTGTGGTATGTGGAAATGTTTTAAGTGTCCATTCATGAGGGCACAAACCAAATCACTGAACCACTTGATAGAGTACTGGCATCCAGATGTAGAGGCTTTCATGCTAGAGGGTCAATCATTGACTTCGATGATAGAGGAAATTTACTTTTTGATCGGCTTCTCCAGGAGGGGGGAGTCGATCAAATTTAGGACCTTTCCTCTAGGATCGTACAACATAGAGGACTACATTGGGCTATATTGCGAGGTTGGCAATGAGAAAGTAGGATCTCAAGTGCCAATACATAATATTACTAGCCTCAGTATTCGGATAACACTCTTCATGATTGGGCATATCATGGGATTCGCAACACTTCATCAAGATTCTTGTGCACAGATGCATTGTGTAGTTCAGTGTCTAGATGCCATTATTTTCATTTGGAGCACTACCATGCTCACATGCATGAAGAAACAACTAACCGACTATCAAAGAAGAACAAACATAAACTTCGGGTTCGGGACTGTACTGTGTGCTTTCATTTTCGAGAGAGTGCCAAGCCTCAACCCGAGGGAGACAGTATGAGGCCATATTGCCTCCTTTCCAGCATTGTGCAGGTGGGCATCTTTGTTACCTAGACAAGGTGCGGGGAGATTCCAGGATGCCTTTGACAATAAATTTTTTGAATGGTGGGCCCATCGAATTCCTATTCTCGAGGAATATCCTAATGCAAGGATCAGTTTCCTCAGGGATCCTGATATTCCCATGCCCCCTGGCAAGGAGCATGGAGAGATAGGTAAACACAATTTAAAGTTATTTAATTTTTAAATTTTTTTAATATTTATCATGTTTATGGTAATGTCAAAGTACTGACTCAATGATCTATCATATACAAATGTGGGACCATTGCGAATGGATGACTCTACTAGGACCAGGCATCGTCCACAAGAAAATGTCGGACCAGCAGGTGCAGGAATACTAGCAGATGCAGGAGGACCCAAAGTTGGAGAGGCTAAGAGAGTACTGCAGTGAGTAGAGAGGAACCTGAAAGCTCTCACTCGTACAATGTCGATGGCAAAGATACAGGACCTTCCCCCGGATAGGCAACCACATGTTGTAGGGGTGCCAAGACTTGGGTCTATTTGTTCTAGTGCCTTGAAAATGTTGTATTTCATTATAGTAGGGCTAATATGCCTAGACCATAGTTAGTATTGGACCACACATACGCCGAGGGAAATTTTTGTACTCTGTAGTGAGGGCTTGAGCCCAACGATGTATACCTAGTCTATTTTAGGATTTATGGCCCACTTTGTACTCATGACACTATTTTTTGGGACATATTATTATATATACATCTTTTTTTCTTATGGATAAACATTTTGTACAAATGTATTTACATGTGCGTGTATGTGTGTGTTTTTACTTTTATGTCTGAGCAACATACCAATCTAATACTTGATTAGCTAATGTATCAGTTAGTTGATTAGATCTTCTAAGAACATGAATATAAGTAATATAATCAAAATAGTGCTCTAAGATACATACCCTAAGGAATCTTCAGTGAAGGGTGGGATCGTAGGCACAATATACCCCATTTAACTGAGACACGACTAGTTGAGCATCTAGATAAACCTGGAGGTGAGAAATACCATGTGACAAGGCATCACATAGTAATTTTTTTTACAGCATTGTACTCGACAACATTATTGGTTGCTTCACCTAGACAAATACCTCCATAAGACATCAAGTGACCAAAAGGTGCAAAAATCACCCAAGATGTGGACGCAAGCCTTCGAGTGTGTTGGCTAGCATCGTCTACAAACCCAACATAGACTTCAGATTCACTTCACATCTTCCATAGTGAAAAGAAATACAATGAACTACACGTCCATAAAACAAAAAGACAAGATTGTATAAATAAATCTATACATATATACAAGAAGTCAATCAACCAACCTAAGTGTAATACTTCTTAAGGTAGAGCCCATTTCTAGGCTCCGATAAAGAGTTACCCTCAAAATCAACCAGTTGATAGGCACCCTTTTCTAAAACTTTCTTAATAATGAACGGTCTGAACCATATGCATTTGAACTTTCCTGCCCCCAAGGGATCTTTATCTTGGTGGTAGACTAGGACAATATTGCCTTCAGAGAAAATACGAGGGTGGACGGACTGATCATACTGACACTTGACACGTTGTTTGTGAGCCTCATTGGCCAAGGTTGCATCTCTATGTTTCTCATCGAGCTTCTCGAGATATAAAAGGTGCTCTTTAAGTGATGTAGTGTCGGGAAGTAGTTCCACTGCTAACTTAAGAGAAGGGATTTGGAATTCTATGGGAAAGACTGCCTCCAGCCTGTAAACAAGTTGGAAAGGAGAAAAACTGGTAGCAATCTTGACTGAAGTTCGATAAGCCCAAAGTGTCGAGTATAACATCAAATTCCAATTTGACTTGACTGAATTAATCATCCGATGAAGAATAGTATTGAGATAGTTATTAATAGCCTCTATTTGACCATTCACCGGTGGGTAGTAAGGTGACAAATGTTCTTATTTAAACCCTAGTTTTGATGTTAATTCAAACATCATTTTGTTCTGGAAGTGACTGCCATGATCTGTGACAATCTCTTTCAGAATAATGATCCTAGCTACAGTCTGGTTAAAAATGAAAAGGGCAGTTGTTTCCTCGTTATCGTTGAATGTTGGCATAGCTTCGACCCACTTAGTAAAATATTCTACTACTACGATGATATAGTGATGCCTCCTAGCTAAAACTGGGTGTCATGTAGTGAAATCAATCCCCCACTTGGTGAAGGGACCAACAACAATAACTAGGAACATACGAATTGGGTGTGCCCACATCTCGCAATATAAGATCTAACACGGGTGACACTTCTTGACCACCTCTACACAATATTTGATTAACGAGGGCCAAAATTATCCATAACAAAGAATATTTTAGGCTTTTTCCAACCCAGACAGGTGACCGCCATATGCTCATGTGTGACGGTCATTTAAAACAGGTTATGCCTCCTCATGGGTGAGACATCGACAGAGAATCCAATCCACTCCTTGACGATATGAAGTATCATTGAGGATAAGATAGTTTCGCACTTGATGATGTGTTCATCAACACTCATCGTGAGAAGCAGAAGAAGGTCACTTCAAAGTCTGAAGATACACAAGTATATCTCCATACCAAGGGTATGAAGATGCAATAAGAAAAATATCTCTTGTTGATCGATTACTCATCAGGAAAAATATTACCACTCTCGACCAGAAGTTATGAGATTAGTTTAGAAAAGACCAAGGAATTTGTAGATTTCATCAAAACAAAATCCAATTCAAATTCTTACAGGATGACTATCCATCGACCGATTTTCACGTCAATGACCCGTCGTGTTAACACATAATTAAAAGGGTTGACGACAAATACGATGGTGGTCTTGCGAAGTAAGATGTAATGACAGAACTGTTGGACAGCATGAATAACTGCCAAAGAAAGTGTCTCAATATGTGTGTAGTTGAGTTCTGGTCCAACCAAGCCTCGACTAAGATAGTAGATACCATGCTCTTCGAGCGCATCATCCTCTTGGACCAAGACCATGCCGATGGTAGACTTTGCAGCATCCAAATACAATAAGAAATCCTTGCCATAATTTGGGGGACTGAGCAGAGGGGTAGACGTGAGAGAACATTTCAACACTTCGAAAGAGCATTGAGCCACTTCATCCCAACAGAGTGGGACCCCTTTTTTCAAGAGACGCGTGAACCCTTTAGTAATCTCGGCATAGTTAGCAATAAAATTCCAAAGAAAATTGTCTTTCCCCTATAGACATTGAAGCTGGGGGATTGTGCGTGGGGGAGTCAATTGAACTATTTCCTCAACCTTCAAAGGATCGACCATGATCTCTCTAGTTGACATGATAAAAACTAACAAGTGTCTCGATGTCACACAAAAAATACACTTATTTGGATTTAGGCAAATCTAATAGTAGCGACACCTCTAAAACATAAGTCATAAATGGGCGGGATGATTGGATATCTAGGAGAACGTGATGTTATATCATCAAGATACTCCTCGATTGTGTGTTTGAGGTTGTGGAAATCAAATGACATGGCCCGCTGAAAAGTGGCTCCAACATTCTTAATGCCAAAAGACATTTTTTTATACACGAATGTACCCCAAGGACAAATAAAAGTCATTTTATGTTGTTCCTCGGGCTTGATCTTAATCTGATTGTACCCAAAAAAACTGTCCATAAAATAAAATACCTCACTCGCACATTCATCAAAATTCTAGTAAATAAATGGGGTTGGAAAATTGTCTTTCGGGCAAGCTTTGTTCAGGTCACGAAAGTCCATACATACCTTGATCGTACCTTGATAGGAACAAGGTTCAACACTCATTCTGTCAATTGCGCAGGATAGATGAATCCATCTTTGATGAGTTTCTCTACCTCATCCTTTATCGATGTTTCCCTGCAAGGATTGAACGGGCGAAGCTTCTGTCAGACAGGCTTAACATCGAGGTAAGTTGTGATCTCATGTTCAATGATATGTGGATCAATGTCTGGCATATCCTCATAAGACCAGGCAAAGATGTCACAAAACTCTTTAAATAATTCAATGTAGATCTTAATCTCTTCAGGAGAACACTCTACTCAGACGAAGACAGTTTCCAAGACACTAGGGGTTCTAGAGATGTCAATATAAGTTGTTTCAGATATAATTGTCATATTTCCCTCGACATATATTTCGTGCATGGATAGAGGGTTAACAGGATAAGGGGCATATCCTTTCGCGGTCGCAATTAACTCTCCTTCTTCTATTCTCTTCATCTCGGGTAAGAAATAATATCTATGGTGAAGATCATCCCAGTCATTGCCTCTAAAATCCCCTCCTTGGAGGGAAATATTAAGTCTAGGGGATCGTAAGTGGCGAGAGAGTATTGAGCCCAAACAAGCTCTAGAATGGGATCTAGCTCTTGTGGGGGAGCCAGATTAGGATTAGTCGAGCCTTGTTGGACAATATTGTACACAACCTCAACAGCAGATAAGGGCATAGCCATTCCAGGGTGCCCTATCCCTTCCATCGAAGTCGATGGGGAAGGTAAAATCCATGGGTCTTTAAAGTAAGTCATTCTAAAAGACACGACTTGAAAAATCACATCCTTTGTCTGGTCGCAGACAGTCGAAATAAACCTAACATCATTGACAGGCGGAAAATAATCAAAAGTCCCCATTAAAAATGGAAACAATCTAACACCTAAGTTGATGGTACCTCGCTGCGGGTTGTCAATCATTCGGACCATGGATGCCCCTGATGAAGGGTCGAGACAGGAGAAGGACAACTGATCAACGGTTATAATACAGCCTTCATGAGGAAAACATAAGACCCAAAAAATGGTGGATACAACCGTTGTCATAGCGTAGGTCGAACTTTTCCCTAACAAACGATTGTAGTCGAGAGGTGCGTCAATTACTTCTACTTCAACGCACATAGTTTTTCCCTGCAAATGTATGGGAAAGGAGGGAATTATGCCATGTGGTATGAAATATCGACCATCAAACATAGTTAGCAATGTGGGAGATGGAGAAAAATCAGGTTTGTCGATGGCCTTCCAACATGCCAACAACATCACTCAAGTCGAGGCACCCTCATAAACCATCGTACATAAAATGTTATGTGTCAATGGATTTTTGGCATACACCACTACTATGTGAAATGCAACATGGTGAGAAAGATGAGGTTTATAATCTATGGAGTCAAAAAAAACCATTCCTAAATCAGTGGTCTCAGCCGCTCCCAAGGCAAACAACAATGCTTTCCTTTGTGATGGGAAACTCTGGAGAACTTCCAGAGAGGACATTGCACAAGGACTTTGTGCCAGATCCTCCACAACGGAGTAATTCTAAGAATCCATTGCATTTGGGTTATGAGAATCCTTTTTGAATGCACCTTTAGGGATGTGAGTCATCATTTCTCCCACAGTCTTCTCAATTTGAAGAGGATTTAGTGGGTTAGAGGCTTCTTTTCCCTTCTCGACAGATTTTGGTGTTCCGTAATTATGAGCCCCGGTATGTAGATGAGCTTAAAACTTCATCATATAAACGTTTGTGGCTCTGTGTTAGAATTAGGCATGGGGGCTCCCTGATTTCCCCCAGGAACATTCATGGATCAGGAAGCTTGAGCCAAATTTTTCCCTTTCCCTTGCAAAAAAGGGTTTGTTAACATGGCAAGTTGTTGCTATGCCAATATATTTTGGGCTTCCTCAAGCTGAGGGCATTGGTGAGTCAAATGGTCGTCCGTGCAAAGCTTACATGGAAACGTCACCTTTCTCTTTTCATTTTTTCCCTCGGCAACATTATTTGCAACCTTCTTATCCCCCTTACCCTTCTTGTTTTTAGGTTTCCTCTTTCCCTTGGTTTTTTGGTTACCCTTGGGATTTGTCGATTGCACACTATGTACATCCGACTTTTGGGTTACAGGGGCAGCCGAACTAGGAGCAGGGATGATTTTAAGGATGGAAATTTATTTTAAAATGTAGAAACCTTAGCGAATCTTACTAATCCTTCATACGCCAACTATAAAATGTTTGGCGATATTTTTATAAAAATATTCAAATTTCCAGGGATTTTATATAGTTTGTATAAAATTTTGGCGATTTTTATGGTAAAATAATATTATCCTATAGAATTTGGCTTAATCATTTTTAGAATAGTGAATCTTGTTTAGGGAAAAAACATGGGAAATTAGCCCATGAGTAAAATTTAGCCCCTAAAATCATTCCAGTCTAGGAGTTTGGTTGGCCACAGTTTGTTGAATCGATAATTGTTGTAACTGATTAGTCAATTGATTTATGGGATTTCTATGTGATTAGCCTACTATGTGTCGACGTGAGGCCCATACTTATGTTTTGTCTTTTCGAACATCAATTGTGGTGCGTTGGGTAGGATCTTGTATAGCATACAGGAATAAGAGTAAATCAACTCCAGTTGGTGGGATCTCATGATAGCCTCTTCTTTGGAAAAAAATTTAGACGTCGTGATGTCTTTGGATACACAAGGCACCAAGGACTTTAGGAACCACTTGAGAAAAAATCTGGGAGGGACCTTAAATTTGATCAAACTCTTTCATCATCGCCATTCTTGGATGTGATCTGAGATATGGTCTGCTTTTGTTTGCTCGAAGTTGGCCAGCAACTCAGTCTCGGCATCGTATCTTACCGGTAACTGGAAATGGTTTAAGAAGACCATATCTAGGTCATTAAAGTAAGCATACTTCGAGCTATCTAGATTGGTATACCATTTCACGGCACCCCCTATAAGAGTGCGTTGAAACAAATGAAACTAAACAAAATCATCCTTTAATGAGTTGGATGAGCACCATAAGTGAAATGTTGTAACATGATCACCTAGATATTTTCCAGGATTTCCTTCAAACTTAGGGATGTTCGAGGGAAACTTAATCGGCATGGGGGGCCAATGCAAATCATGAAAGATCAGGTCGTTCAAAAATCTCGACAAGTATGGAAAATGCAGAGTTGCCAGAAAAAGTAGTCTAGGTTGTGGTGGATTCAAATGAAAAGAGGGGCCTGGATTTTGGCTAGCACCAAGTTGCCAAGAAACATTTGTTTGTTGGCCAAGGTTTTGGTAGAAACAATGGTGGCCTTATCCAATAAAAGGGACTTGTGTTTGATTCTGCATCATCATTAGATTCTTGTAGTTGGATCAAATGCCTTGTGTAGGGATTGCTCCATGTACAGTATTCCAAGGACCTTGGTTGGGGATTCTCCCAACCGACTCTCCTAACATAGATATTGAACCTCGCACGGGGTTCCACGGAGTGTGGGAGGGGTTTCCCCTGATCGGAATCCCTTGTGAAGGAAATGATCCTTGCCAAGGATTTCCAAGACCTTGTGAGGAGTAAACTCTTGTCATCACTCTCTGCGAAGGAATGAAACCTTGGGTAGGGTTTTGTTGACAAAAAATAGGGTTTCCCCCAGCCAAGAAAGCAGATGATGAGAAAGAGTTATTTCCAAATGCATCGAGCAAATAAAAATGCATAGACCCCACCGAAGTCATGTGGGATTGAGGTCCATGGCTCCCATGACTGAACAAATTAGAGTTGGTATTAAGCTCGATCAGTTGTTGGAAATCACCTCCGAGCGAAGGGGACGGAGGAGGGATGTGACCCCCCCCCTACCCCCCCGCCGTATGGGATAGTACAACATCCCTAGCATCCAACTGGGCTATGCCACGTAAAAAAATTCTAACTGTATGCAAATTAAAACATATACACACAGAAACTCTTACGGAAATTTATATATATAACTCAAAACAAACAAATACATTATGAAAATGCACAGATTCATACGGAAATAACAGTAACATATACATCCAGCATAGACAGACAATACCTATAAATATAAAGACATTGATAAAACACACTTAGGATAAACCCATAAAAATAAACACATAAATAATAATGCAACATGTAATTTAACTCACAATTGACACTTATCTTGGTAATAATATCACCAACTGCATGCAGACCTTCCACGAACCTCTTAGCCTTAGACCACGTCATTCATCACTCTCAACAGTGGGTCACCCCCGAGCTGGGTCATTCCTAACCATGCTAACGTATCTCAGACAACATGAAAGAGACTATCACAGGTGCCAACTCAAACTAACAACCTACAATCCTTCATTCCCCACATGTCTGTCCCACCCCAGGAAGTGTGCCTCTTCTCTGCTCAACAGTCCCTTGGCTGCCCCACTTCCCTTCCAAGGCTTCAGCAACAGGTCAGACAAGAAGTCTCAGAGCCCTGTAGCTACAGTTTATCACCTTTGGGAATCAATTACCAGCAATTCTCTCACCTAGAGAGAAATTTCTCATGGGCCTGACAACCCACCTCTTCAGTCTCCCACAGACCTAACAACCTGCTTCTTCAGTCCAGTTCCCAAGCTAACTAGGTACCCGTACGGGTATGGCTATCGATACAGGTACAATGATAGTAACAAAAAGGTACATAGAACAGTTGAATGAGTGAGTGAATGATGATGGCATGAATGAGAAAATGAATTAAGTCCAAGCTATATGTATGCATGTTCCCAACTTGACATTTGTCATGTTGGGAGCTACTTTGGCCCACTTGTCCCCATTCTTAGAACTTAGGATAAAATTATTATCTGTACTTTATAATTTAAGGAATATTAATATAATATTCCTTTTTGGCTTAAGCTCCCTGGCTTAGGCCTTTTCCTTAACTTGTATCCCCCCACTTTCCCTAACTTGTGGAGTTTAGTCTCCCATACTCTTTTATCGTGGTCAGTGTACACATAGCAATGTATTATATTGATGATAAGACATATACAAAAATAGGCTCACTAGCCTTTATCATCTTGACTCTCTAGCCTAATTCAACACATAAGCCTCCTAGCTTATAATAATTGGCTCACCAGCCTATAGAAAACAACATATATGCAAAGGCTCCCTGGCCTCAAAATTGTGCACACTTGAGTTTGTTGCGTGCAGTATCCTGGAATGTGCACACTTCATCATTTTAGTGTGCAGTACATGTGCGCACTATACCATGGAAGGTGCATACAAAAATTATATCAAACAACTTGCCAGCTTAAGTAAATTTGCATTTACATTTACAATTAGGTTCGACCTAGAGGTATTACAATCCCCTCCCCTTATTTATGCATTGTCCTTAGTGCATTATGTACACATATCAGCAAGATTTCCAAAATCTTCAAAGAGATGCAGGTATTTTTCCCACATTGCATCCTCATGCTCCCAAGTAGCATCCTCGGGACCGTACTAGGTCCATTGGACCTTTACAAGCCCTCTGGCTCGATTCTGAAGCTGTTTGATTTTCCGGTCCAGAATGTGTCCCAGATGCACTTGGATAATGCCTTATCGAGCATATAGCTCGATAACTAGCATGCAGCTCGTGTATGTATTCAGGCTAACTATCATGTAGCACATGTGTGTATGTGGGCTATTAGTGCAGTAGGGCACATACATTATCCAAAAAATGGTTTTTTAAGAGGAAGCCTCAACAGTATTTTGACAAAGTATGTAAGTGGAAAGGCCAATGTCTTGTATGCACAGATAAGGCATTTTGGACTATAAAAGACCCCCAAAATCGGTGTATGAGATCCCCTTATTTGTGGGACAAGGGACCCCCTCCAATCCATCCATTTTACTGTTATAGTATACAGAGGTATACATACCCTACTCCCTCTTGATTTGAACTTGTGACTTATAATAATGCAGCCAAAGTTTGAAAGAGATATATAACTCCACAATAAGTTAGCTAAATGACAATTTCATAAATATGTCTTCAGATTAGCAAATTGCCACAAAGGCTTACAAATATGAAACAACATTAAATACTTGTAATGCAATTGAGATGAGATGAAATAGAGCACATGTAATAAGGGAAGTATGCTTGAAGGGTTCTCTCCAATAATTGATCATAATAATGCAACCAACATTCGAAATCGATATATAGCAACACAATACAATATATTGTTATCTAAATGACAATTTAGCAAATATGTCTCCAGGTTAAAAGGTAATGTATGAAGGGATGGAGCCTCGATCTCCCATTTCTAAGTGACACGATATAACAATAGCCTTCAAGCATACAAACCAATCAAATAAATGTAATCCAAACCTGTTGGAATAGTATTCAACGAGCTACTAGTCAGTTATACCATTGTGCTCTAGTTGATCCAATGGTGTGATCAACCTTTCACAGAACAATTCCAATCCAATGTATATTCGACCAAGGGAAATCCAATAAATTCTATGCAATCGGTCCAAGGGTGAGTCAATCGATTGACTAGATTAATCAATAGTGTTTCCAATCTCTCAAAAAATTGCAGCGGCCAATCATGCATCAGAAAACTTAATATTCAATGCAATCAACAAACAAAGACTACCTCAAGAGTCAATAATATAACCAAACAACAATAGAACTTCCAAAGCTGATAAAAAAATGGAATAGAACATAGGGCTATACTTTTTATTTTACAACAATACCATTACAAAGTTGTGAGCACTACAAAAAAATATTAAATAATGAAGTCAACCATAAGTCAAGCTCACGTTTTTCTAGAGTGTCAATTTGTTGCAGGTGTTAGGACCACATATTGTACCATTTTTCCCATACTTTTTTCCATTATTATACCCTTCATCACTTGTATTTAGACTCATAATATCACTTCATCTGATCATTCCAAGGTATGCAACGTCCTTTCTCATTACTATATGCTTAATCTGTTTTGCATAATATTTTACATTACTTTTGTACTGAACTATTGATTAGAAGTGCATAAGTGTCCATAACTGCAGATTAGCATTTGAGGCCTGTGCTGAAGCACAGAACTGTCCAAGATCGTTGTTGTTGAACTGATGCTGAAACACGGAGTTGCTACACAGTCCGAGGTCACATATGCCGAAACACGGAGTTGCTACACAATCTGAGGTCGCATATGCTGAAACACGGAGCTGCTACACACATCGAGGACGCAGATACTGAAACACGGAGCTGTCACACAGTTCATAATTGCAATGCTGAAACACAGAAGGAGACCGCCAACGATGCTGAAACACAAGCCATTACAGTTAGCGGTCAAGGCCGACACAGTCAAGAGTGCAATTCACGTGGCTGAACAGCCCGTGAATTGCGATGCTGAAACAGCATCAGCAGCGATGAAAAGGAGCTGTTACACCAGCCGTAACAGCAATACCTCGTTCAGCTCCTGTAACAGCAATCGGTTGCGTAAGAATAGGACATCCTATGCTGATTTAGAAAGAAGATCCGATTTAGGATAGGAATCAGATATGATTTGTAATGATTGTATCGAAGGGATTTCCTCTTTAAATTCAGGGGTAATCACCATTCGAGGGATCCAAGTTTTGATACATTGAAGCAACTCCAGAGAAGCGGGACGTATTCTATTCTTTCAATTTGTAATGTGATATTTTGACAGATGAATATAAAACTGCTTTGAGTATCCTTCTCTAGATTTTTGTTCAAGGGAATCTTGTGAGAAGGGAGGGCCCACCTTCTTCACAAGATTCACCCATTAGATAGAAGTGTGTTAGTATAATTTCTGTTTATGTTTTGTTTAACTGTCGTTTGCTGAAACACTGTTTTAATGAATTTCTCTTTGCTGAAACACTATTTTAATGAATTTCGCTTTGCTGAAACACTACTGCCTCTGTCTTAGTTATTGAATGAAATTTATAATTATTTTTATCAATCTTGTGTGATGATTTTGTGAGGCTAGCAGAGAATTGGTTAAAGGTCCCTACTCAGACAGAAAGGGATCGGAACATCATACCCTCTGTAGAATTCATTTACGGTTGCAAGCGTGCTAACCAGAAGTCCGGTTAAAAGGTTCCTGCTCAGACAGGAAGGAATTTGATTACCTTGGCCTCTGTAGATTTCTTTTACCCCTGCAAGTGTGCTAGCCAGAGATTTGGTTAAAGTGTTCCTGCTTAGACAGAAAGGGACTACAACACCTTGTCTTTTGTAGATTTCTTTTACCCCTGCAAGTGTGCTAGCCAGAGATTTGGTTAAAGTGTTCCTGCTCAGACAGAAAGGGATTACAACACCTTGTCTCCTGTAGGTTTCATTTACCTCTACAAGTGTGTTAGCCAGGGATTGGATTAAGGGTTCCTACTCAGAAAGGAAAGAACCAAAACATCCTGTTCTCTGTAGACTTTCCTTGGTGTTAGCCAGAACTGGGTTAGAGATCCCTGCTCAGAAAGAAAGGAATCAGACTGCCCTGTTCTCTGTAGACCTCAACTTCACAAGTGTGCTAAAACAAAAGTAAGGCTCAAGGCTCCTGCTTAGACAGAAAGGAACTAAGTGCTTTGTTTTCTGTTAGATAGAGTTAATTGTTTTCTGCATTATTGTTTTCATGAAAAGAGTGTTAATGCTAAAGTCTCTGTTTGAGAGTAAGGGTCATGTTCTCTGATTGCAGAATAGTTGTTCTTTCCCATTGCAAGTATTATTTTAATGTAATCCAGGATTCTTAGATTGACCTTTAAGGAATTGCAATAGGGAAGTTACTTTCCTGTGATTTAATTCAGAGCTTTAGTTCATTCAAGCAAGAATAATTAGTATAAATTTCTTTACTACAACACTAAGTTGCTTTTGGAATTGAGCATATACTGTGCGTGGTTATCTTTGAAACAAAAGACTTCCTTGGGTTGATAATTTATGTTTCACTTGGTTGTTTAAAATTAATTAAGCAATTCTAGTGACCAACATTTTGGCACCATTGCCGAGGAAGATAGCTATAGATTTCAAAAGCACTTGTGATTTATTTTTCTTTAGATAAAAAGAATGCATGAAAGACCCCAAAGACCCCAAAGATACTAACCCCATAGGTGGCAAAGGAAAAGGAAAAGGAGGAAGAAAGACTTTCATTGACGATATTACATCCAAGTCTGAATCTGCTGCCCAACGACCAAACCTTCAAAAACAGAATTCCCAGCCCTCATTTCGAGCATTTTTTGGAACAAGAAAAGAATTTTGGAGCCCAGAGACAGTCCAGAAGCCAGTAGGAGACATCGAGGACAGAGCAAGTGCAGCAGGAGAACAGACAGAGGAAAACATGGATGAGTATTTGCATCATGAGGAACGGGTAGATCCTGAAGGAGAGGCAAAAGATGAAAATTATTTTTCTACATTAGGATTTCCTATTGGTGATCTGCCTATAGGATCAGCCCCCATGAAAAACATCTCACTCTCAGCATTGCCAAATTTTCATGGGTTATCTTCAGAGGATCCTGATGAATTTATGTTTGAGTTTGATATACTATGTAGAAGTTATGATTATATTTATAATGCTCAGAAACTGAAGTTATTTCCAGCAACACTAAAAGGGAATGCACTAAGATGGTTTATGATCCTTGGAGGCCATGTGATCACAACATGGGACCAAATGAAGCAGAAATTTCTGAACAAGTACCAGGACTACTGCAGAATGAGAGAAAAAAAGGAGGAGCTATTTAAAATGATGCAGAAAGAAGACGAGAATCTAGAAGACTTTG
>WSFP011489446.1:0-15037 GCA_009831015.1 Picea engelmannii | reverse complement strand
AATTGTCATGAATGTGTGAACCATGTTTCTTTTCCTTTGTATCATGAGATACCTTAAATTTGGGACGAAGTTTCTTGAAGGGTGGGTGTATGTAACAACCTTGGTTAAATAGATGCATAGAGATTATTAAGTAAAATTAATTAGATAATTAATTATCCTGATATGGTTTTAATTAAACCATGATTAGTATTAATAATATTATTTATTTATTTATTTATTAATTAATTGTTTATAACTTTTAATTGATTAATTAATTAATTACATATCAGATTCAATGACATGGGTGATAAATTAAGGGGCTTAATAACTTTAATTTAATCCTTTTGAAAATTACATATGGCATGTTAAGGATAAGATAATAAAGGAGGGGATAAGGTAATAAAGGAGGGGATACGATAATAAAGGAGGGGATAAGATAATAAAGGAGGGGATAAGGTAATTAATGGAGGGGAGGAGAGTTGGTGAAGGGGGAGATATGACAGGGAAGAGTCCTACGGGAGAGGATTATGAAAGTTGGGGGAAGGAGCATGATGGGCAGGAGGTCTGTATTTTTTGAGGTCTGTCTTTCTGTTGGACACCTTTTGGTTTGAGGGATTGGGTTCTGGAGTTTTGGTGAACCATTGCAGGGGGAACCGGGTTGCCGGGGGTTTTGGGCACGGGGGCCAGGATTCCTTCTTGTATCCTGTAGCTAGGGAGCCAGACATGTTGCTCCTAGTTGGCTGGGTGGTTAGTCGGTTTGGGCAGAGTTTGGTCAAGCATCAGGCTGGGCAAGGTAGCAGAGAGGACAACCATATCAACATGAGTGAGTTAGCATCAGGAAGAGGTATTTTATTTATGAATTTGCTGAGTTATGTGATGATTATGTAAATTTATAGATTGATGTGCATAAATTCAAATTTATGTTGCTTATATGTTGAATGAAATTGCTTATTGCTTGCTGATCAATCTTATTGTTTAAACATTATGAAATTTTTTAGACTTAATTAAATTGGTCCCTACATTTCCCAGAATGTAATGTTTACATTGACGATAGGCTTGTATAATGGAATACATTTCCTTTTCACAGGTGCAGTAGTTTTGAATAGTTTCATAGAGTGTCTCACTATGGTATGCCATTGGATGCCCGTGTTGAGTGGTAACTGTGCCCAAGACATAGTCAGATGCAGAGTCTCAATCTTGAATAGTTTCTACAGATTGGGAAAGGAGAGTAAGATAGTTGAGTACAAGCAATGGTTCAGATCATCAAATGCTCATTTTTTCTCCTTCCCCCACACGAACTTGGACCTACTTCCGCCCTTGGTCACTTGGCTGAGGGCCCATGCAATATGGGAGAATCCTAACACGAACCATCGGTAGAAGTTGGCTAGTCCCAAGAAGCTCTAAATCTCAGTCAATGTGGTTGGGGTTGGCTAGTCATGAATGAATTGGATCTTAGCTGGATCAACATGTACCCCATGCTCATCAAAAATGTATCCCAAGTATTCAACCATGTTCATTCCAAAAGAGAATTTTTCCAAGTTGGAATATAGCTTGTGTTACCGAAGAGTGCTCAAAACCTGTTGAATATGCCACATGTGCTCCTCCCACATTCTGCTGAACTTGGTGAAGGGTCTCAATACATCATCCATCAACCTCATGAAAGTGGTTAGTGCATTTTTTAAGCAAAAGGGCATGAATAGCCATTCAAATAGAACTTATTTATATTTGAAGGTTGTCTTCCATACATCAACTGGTTCGATGGGAACCTAGTGGTAGCCAGACTTTAGGTCAATCTTGCTAAAGAACTTTGATCACTTGAGTTGGTCAAGAATTTCATCAATCTTGGGAATGGGGTACTGGTTCCTGACTATGATTTTGTTTAAGGCTCTGTAATTAATGAAGAGTCACCACCTCCCATCCTTCTTCTGCACCAGTACAATAAGGATTTTGCAAGGGGATGAGTTGGGTCTGATGTGCCCCTTTTGAAGAATCTTTCGGATCTATCACCTGATTTCATCATTTTCCATCAATAAGTGACGATAGACAGGTCCATTAGGTAGAGGTGCATTGGGGGTCAGATCAATTTGATTATTTACTAGGAAGTGTGTCAGTACCCCTGTAGGTGAGGAGAATATGTCTTTGTATTATTCCACGATTCCCTCCACTTGCATCTACTACAAAGAGAGGCTCTGTGTAGAGGCCAAAAATGTGGCGGCAACCTTCTTCTTACTGTGAGCATAGATCACACAAAAGAAAAAACTTCCTGGTCTGTGAGATGATATTACTGCATTTCTTAGTGGAGATTAAGGAAACAGTAGTAGGCGACACTACCTCTAGTATCTTGTACAATTGTCTACCCAAAGTAATAATAAAATTGTGGGGTCTAGACTCATACATAGCATGACACTTCCACAAATATGGTTGTCCTAAAAGAACATCAAAAAATTCAAGGGGATAAATATCACATAGTACCTCATCTTTGAAAGGATTGATGTCATAAGGCAGATGAAACCGTTGGTTGAGGCGAAAATCTCTTCCTTGGCGAAGCCAACCCATGGTGTAGGGATGCGGGTGTGGTGTCATTGGCAGGTCCAGCCGCTTGAGGATATCTTATGAAATTATGTTCTTCTATCTCCCTCTATCGAAAATGAAATGAACAAGAGCCCCCTTTACCCACATCTGCAAGTGAAAGAGGTGTTATCCTTCCTCTGGTTCTTCTAGTTCGCTTGGTCGGACTTTGGTGGTAGCGATAGTGGCACTGGGTTTAACATTGATAATCCTCTTCCCTCCTTCAGGATTTGATTCAGAATCAAAATCGGCCTCTAACTCAGAATCCTTCATTTTGACCATGAGTGACTGCTTGGAGCGACATTCTTCAGTGTTGTGCCAAGGGATTTTATGGTACTCACACCATTTTCCCATGTCCTTCTTCATCTTATCATTTACCTTCTTGTTTTGTGGCTTGGAATGGTTGTCCTGTGGGTGGCCATCTTGACCTGGTCCCTTTTTTTGTGGGTTGGGGATGCCTTTTCCCTGCTTCAGTTGTGAGGGATTTGTAGATCCAAACCCTCACCTTTTATACTTAAATTTGTGCTCGATCTTGACCGTGTATGTATAAGTTGTGCCCAATGAGGCGATGTCCAAAAAATCCATTTATGTTTGAATGTATCTATGAAAACAACCGTGGTATTTGAGAACCAGATGATGATCAGAGTCTTTGATACCCAATTTGGTGCCCAGGGTATGGAAAATATTGGTGAAATATGGTATTGTCTAGTCCCTTTCTTGATGTAGGGCGGTCCATCTGGTGTATTGGTCATCATAGCTTCGAATAGGGTAATATTTTTCTTTGATGGCGTACCAGAAGGAATACCATGTAGGGTCCACCAAAAACATTGCATATTCCTCTACGTCTCTTTTCTCAGAGGAAGTATCCCACTAGTATTTAACATGGGG
Organism: Picea engelmannii; assembly: GCA_009831015.1. NCBI lineage: Eukaryota > Viridiplantae > Streptophyta > Pinopsida > Pinales > Pinaceae > Picea > Picea engelmannii. The sequence goes on along the minus strand of WSFP011489446.1, from coordinate 11,602 downwards.
AATGACCTTAAGGAGTGAAAAAGTAACCTTTTCCCTATCGGAAAAATTGTGGACCAAAAAATATCGTTTGAGCAGATTCAATCATTTATCTACAGAATCCACATCTATCAGTCCTTCAAATAATGGAATATAAAAATTTACCTGTACCTTGAAGGCGGTTGCATGGCCGTTTGATGAAGATGATTCTCCTATGGGAAGGCATCAAAGGATCTGCGCGAAGTTTTCCATCATTTCAATCCTTTGTCATACGAGGGATTCCTCAAGCAACATTTTAATAGGATCTCCTTCTCCATCATATTTCTTTTCATCCCCCATGGGTTTTTGTTGGGCTCGGTGCAACCAATCTTGCAATGGCTCGATTGGTTTGAGTCCCAACTTCTTGTATCCAGATCTAGTTGGGGACAAGCACGAAGAAAAATAAATGAAGAGTAGACCACTATGATACCATTGATCCAGATTTAGGAGAGGAACAAAATAATTACTAGACTGAATACAATAAACACAAAGATATGAAGAATAACACATATATCAGGGGATCAATATCTTCTATTGAATAATGAAATAGGCTGAAACTCTAAAATTGTTGAACTGAAAACACTTGCTTGAGTGGTGATAACTATCTCTGAGAAGATATGTGGTTGCTATGCATATTTGTTGAGCATAATATATTACAATGAGGCTCCAAAGGCTTATTACTCATGAATTCCAAAACCATAGACATCCAAAAACCTAACCCTAGAAGGTGAAACACCAAAATTCATGTGGGACCTTATGGGTAAGTTGGTGTAAGTTGGTACCTCAACTTCCCAGGGTCGTAACTTTTGCATATGACCTCTGTTTTAGGCACCTGATATCCCATTGGAAAGGTCTTTCAAAGATATACACATTTCACTGTCAAATTGTGACTCCTACAATTTTATTGTGGTGAGCCAAAAAAATAACATTTAGGGCCCTAAAACGGCTCTGGAAGTACAACAAGATGTGCTGACATGAAAACATACAAAATAAGCCATTTGGATTAGGCGAGAGGCCACCAATATCCACCTGCAGTATGTGTGGGGATTCAGACATCTCGATAAGTGTAGAACCCATAATTACAAAGAAGTACAGAAGAACGTGTTGAACAAAAATGGATAATAGGAGCCAGTTGGAATAGGTGGGTGGCCACCAATATCCACTTGGATCAACAAAGGAACAAAATGATGGACACATTTGCATAGATCCTTCGACGGTTTCCCACAGAAGAAGCATATTCATCAAGCGGCCATGCAACCCCCTTTAAGGTACAAGTAAATTTTGATATTCCATTATTTGAAGGACTGATAGATGCAGATGTTGTAGATAAATGGTTGAATCTACTTGAAGGGTATTTTTCGGTCCATAATTTTTCCGATAGGGAAAATATTACTTTTTTACTCCTCAAGGTCATCCCCCATGTTAAGGACTGGTGGGATACTTACTCTGAGAAAAGGGCCATAGAGGAATCTGCAATATTTGTGGTTTCCCCTACATGGGATTCCTTCCGAGATGCCATTAAAGAATAACACTACCTCATTGGAAGCTACAAGGACCAGTACACCAGATGTACCACCCTGCGTTAATAAGGGGACCAACCAATACTATCTTTCACCAATATTTTCCATACCCTATGCACCAAATTAGGTATCAAATACTCTGAGCGACATCTGGTGCTCAAATACCGTGGTTGTTTGCATAGATACATTCAAACAAAAATTTGGTTTTTGTACATCGCCTCATTGGGTACGACTTATAGATATGTTGTCAAGATTGAGAAATAATTTAAGCAGAAAAGGCGAGAGTTTGGATCTACCAACTCCTCAAAGTGAAAGTAGGTAAAAGGCAACCCCAACCCACATAGAAAGGTATAGAGCAAAGATGGCCACTCTCAGGACAACCAGTCCAATCCACAACACAAAGGGCAATGAAAAGACGAATAAGGATACAAGAAAATGGTGTGATTACCATAAAATACCTTGGAACAAGACTGAAGAATTTCACTCCAAGTAGTCACTCATGGACGAGCTGAAGGCGTCCGAGCATGAGGGTGATTCTGAATCTGAATCAAATAGGAAAGGAAGGAAGAAGATTATCTATGTTGAACCTAGTTCCATTGTTTCTACCACCAAAGTCCAACTAAATGAACCAAAAAAAATAGAGGAAGGGGAAAACCTCTTTCACTCACATATGTAGGTAAAGGGGGCTCCGCTTCATTTCATTGTCGATAGAAGTAGTCAAAAGAACCTGATCTCAACAGAGGTCATCATGTGATTAGACTTGCCAACGACACTACACCGATAACCCTACACCATCGACTGGCTTCTCCAAGGAAGATATCTTTGTGTAGCCAACAATGTTGTCTTCCCTACAACATCAAGCCTTTCAAAGATGAGGTATTGTGTGATATTTCTCCCCTTGAAGTTTATGATGTTATTTTAGGGCAACCATATTTGTGGAAGATTCATGTTGTGTATGAGTCTAGAACCTGCATTTTTATTATTCCTTTGGGTAGAAAATTGTACAGGATACCATAGGTAGCGACACCTACCACCATTTATTTAATATTTTCTAAGCAATGCAGTAAGGTATTTTCATAGACTAATAAGTTCATATTCTTTTTGATCCGTGCTCACAGTAAGCAGAATTTTGTTGCCACATCCATGGTCTCTACACAAAGCCTCTCTTTGCAGCAGAATCAAGTGTACACAATCATGGAAGACTACAGAGACATCTTCTCCTCACCCACCAGGGTACTGACGCATTGCCAAGTTAAGCATCCAATTGATCTAACCCCTAGTGCACCTCTACCTAATGGACCAGACTATCATTTCTCACTGATGGAAAATGACGAAATCAAGCGTTAGATCCAATAAATTCTTCAAAAGGGGCACATCATACCAAACTCATCCCCTTGTGGAAGCTCGATGGTACTGGTGCAAAAGAAGGATGGGACATGGAGACTCTGCATTGATTACTGAGAATTAAACAAAACCATAGTCAGGAATGGATACCCAATTCCCAGGATTAATGAAATTCCTGACCAAATCAAGGGGGGAAATTCCTTCATAAATATCGACCTAAAGTCTGGCTACCACCAGTTTCCCATCGAACCAACTGATGTAGGGAAGACAACATTAAAATCTAAAGAAGGTCTCTTTGAATGGCTAGTCATGCCCTTTGGCTTAACAAATGAACTAACCGATTTCATGAAGTTGATGGATGATGTATTGAGACCCTTCACCAAATATTTTGTGGTGCTATATTTGGATGACATCCTCATCTTCAATAGACCTTGGGAGGAGAACATGCAGCATATTCAACAGGTTTTGAGCACTCTGTTGTAGCACAAGCTATATGCCAACTTGGAAAAATGCTCCTTTGGCATGCATAAGGTACAATACTTGGGATACATTGTTGATGAGCATGGGATACATGTTGATCTAGCTAAGATCCAAGTCATCTGTGACTGGTTAGCCTTGACCACACTAACCAAGCTTCTTGGGACTGGCCAAATTCTAGCGACGGTTCATGTTGGGATTCTCCCGTATTGTATGGGCCCTCAACCAAGTGACCAAGGGAGGTGCCAGGGAAACTTTGGTGTGGGGGAATGGACAAAAATGAGCATTTGATGATCTAAAGCATCACTTATGCTCAGATCCAATACTCTCCTTTCCCGATTTGCAACAACTGTTCAACATTGAGACTGATGCATCTGACTATGTTGTAGGTGCATTTCTCACTCAGCACGATCATCCAGTGGCATACCATAGTTAGAAACTCTCATATACTATCTAGAACTACCCCACCTATGACAAGGAAATGTATTCCATTGTACAATCATGTCGTTAATGGAAACATTACATTCTGGGAAAGGAGACGATCATCTAAACTGATCACAAGTCTCTGCAATTCATACAAACATAGGGAAAATTGTAGAACGAGTGCCATCAGAAGTGGTCCACCTACCTGTAGTAGTTCCATATCAACATCAAGTATAAGACAAGGAGCACAAATCATTTCATTGACTACCTCAGTTGACTTCCCGTAGCTGCACTCACCAATTTTCTCCATTCCTATGGATATGAGGCATTTAAGTGGCCCCAACTTTACCAACGAGATCCAGACTTCACCACCACCTACATTCTCTTGGGTATAGGCATGAGTATCAATGATTTTCACATTCAGGACAGATTGTTATTCCATCTGCGCCATCTCTATGTTCCTACAAATGAGCGTGCAAAGAATATTTGTGAAGCCCATTATAGTTGTATGGCAGGACATTTTGGCATGGAGAAAATTATGGTCATTCTACATAAACATTTTTATTTTCCAAAATTTTGTCAGGACGTCAACAAGTATATTATATATTTCACTGCCTGTTCCATTTCAAAGCCAGCCATCAAGAAGGAAGACTTATACACACCTATTCCTACCCCCAAGAAGCCTTGGGAATCTGTCTCGATGTATTACATGTTTGGACTTCTATCCACTAATAAAGGAAATGATTGTGTATTTGTGGTCATTGATTAGTTTTCGAATATGTCCATCCTCACAACCTGCAAGAAGAATGTGTCAGTGGAATATAATTCCAGGATATTCTTCGAACGAGTGTGGGTCCATTTTGGGATACAACAGACCATCATCTCTAACTGGGATAGCAGGTTCCTCGACACATTTTGGTCGAGTCTCTGTTCACTATTGGAAACCAAGCTCACTAAATCCACTACTTTCCAACACCAAACAAACGTCCAAACATAGGTCATCAATTAGATGATTGTGCAAATCCTATTCATTTACAACTCTAAGCATTTCTATAAATGGGATACGAGTCTACCCTATTTTCATCACAATTACGATAGGGCTCTTGATATCTCCATCGAACATAGCCCATTTCAAGTGGGGTTAGTATTCCAACCCTTGGTTCCCATTGATGTTTCACTACCTCTTGCAACCACACAGAGAGATTATTCCCATGTTCATTCTAAGACCGACAAAGACACCAGATTCATTGAGCTGATTCAACACATCTGCCAACATTTCCATGATATTTTCTAGAAAGCCAATGATAAGTAGAAGCAACACCATGATCAACAAAGGGTACCATGCCAATTTCATTTTGGAGACAAAGTCTGGTTACATTTTCAGAAGAATCATCTTATAGGGCCCCATCAAAATCTCTTCCCACTTCACTATGGGCCTTACACTATCACCAAGGATGTGGGTAGCAATGCTTTTGAGCTCAAAAATCCACCCTTCGTTGGATTTCACCCAATGTTCAATGTGGACCTCCTAAGGCCATATTTTCCACCATTATTGGACACCTCATAGATTGTATAATAGATGAAACCAATAGATCTCAACCATGACTTCATGGAACATGAATCCACTGATTAGAAAGTGAACACACATGTCAAGGGAACTCACCAATAGAGGATCCATCTTTATCGAGTTGTCCAAGAAGGGTAGCTCCTACACCAAGAAAACTAGTTCACACGAGGCCAAATTCACCTAATGGGGGAACTCAACATAATGGAGACCATTTCTTTCTAAGGGGGGAGGACTAGTCCAGATGGATATTGGTGGAAACCCAACTATTCCAACTGGCTCCTATTGACATTTTTTATTTTAGCACATTCTTATGTACTTATTTTTAACTGTGGGTTCTACACTTTTGGTTTGTCTGAATCCCTACACATATTCCAGGTGGATACTGGTGGCCTCCCACCCAATCCAACTATCATATTTTGTATGTTTTCATGTCAACACATTTTTTTATACTTCCAGGGCCATTTTGGGGCCCTAAACAATGTTTTTTGGCTTACCACAGTCAAAATGAAGATGGAGTCAGAGATTAATGGTGTAATGTGTATTTATCTAAAATACATTTCCAACGAGCTATCACGTTCCTAAAGCGGAGATTGTATGCAAAAGTTACGATCCTCGGAGCCTCATTTTAATCATTTTACTTAGACAGATGCAAGTAGCAGCCACATCTCTTCTCAGAGATAACTACCACCATTCGAGCAAGTGTTTCAGTTTTGTAGTTTTACAGTTTAATCCTATTTCATTTATTCAATAAAATATATTGTTCACTCAATATTTGTGTTGTTTTTCATATCTCTATGTTTATTGTATTCAGTCTTTTAATCAGTTCATTCTGCTCCTAAATCCAGATCATATTGATAGTGGATGCTCAAATCATATTACTGGAGACAAAAACACATTTGTAACATTAAATAAAGAAAAATATGGGTATGTCACATCTGGCAATGATAACTCAAGCAAAATTATAGGAAAAGGCATAGTCAATATTGGGATCAAAGATATTGTGGAATAAAATGTCCCACTTGTTGAAAATATGAAGCATAATTTGCTAAGTGTGAAAAAAAATTGTAATTAGGGACACACACTTATATTCAATTAAAAACAATTTTAAATAAGGAAATAAGGATAAGGCAGACTAGTAGAAACATCGACAAGGACTCCAAACAACATATACACCTTTAATGAGATTGAAGAAGAAATAGGTTGTTTGGGAAAATAAGATGAAAGTTGTCTTTTGCATAGGATAATAGGCCATATAAAATTTGAGAATATTTTCAATATCAACAAGAAGCAAGTTGTAAGAGAAATGCTAGAAATTACAAAGACAACAAATACTATATGCAAGCACTGTCATCATGGAAATAAACAAAAGTTTAAATCAAGAAGAATTAATACTCTACGAAAAAACCATTGAAGATCTTACTCACTAATTTATATGGGCCCACAAGAACAAAAGGATTGGATGTTTTACAATACTTAATGCTACTCATTTATGAATACACCAAAATGACCTAGGTTTTCTTCCTCAAGAAAAAGTCAGAAGCTTTCGAATGTTTCAAGGTATTCAAGGAATTGGTTGAAAATCAAACTGATTTGAAAATCAAATGATTAATATAAGATAATGGAGGTGATTTTACTTCAAAGAATTCAGTGATTTTATGTGAAGAACAGGGAATAAAAAGACAATTCTCAATAACTAGAACACCTGAGAAAATTGTAGTTGCTGAAAGGAAAAATAAAACTGTACAAGAAATGGAAAAAAACCATGTTGAATGACTCCAAGCTTAGTGATATCCTTTGGGGTAGGCAATGCATAAAACCATTCATATCTTGAAAATAGGATTGATCATAATCAATATTCATAAGGCCCTATATGAGTTATGGAAAGGAATTATATCCAATTTCAAGTACTTTAGAGTGTTTGGAAGAAAGTGTTACATAAAAAGGGAAGATAAGAATATTGGTAAATTTGAATCTTGGGTGGACGAAGGAATGTTTTTTGGGTAATCATGAAAAATAAAAGAATATAAATGATACAATCTAAGACTCAACAAGATAGTGGAAATCATCAATGTAAAATTTGATGAAACAGACTTGTTGAAGATAAGGAAGGAGACCAAAAATTCAAACATCTTTGAAGAATAGAAAAATGAAGAACTAAAGAAAGAATAATAGGAAAAAGACGAAGAGAAGCAAGAACAGAAGAAACTATAAGTAGAACAAGAAGAAAAAAACCAACAATATTTTCAGACACCTTCTAGAGCACCCAACTATTGAGTTTAGAAGAATCATCCACGAGAACAAATTATTAGAGATAGAAGTGCCAGAGTAGAAACCAGAAGAAGAAGGAAAGAACAAACACCTAAACAAGGAAATTTTTCATTATTGTCCACAGTTGAAACAAGTAATTTTGGAGAATCCATAAATGATGAACATTGGATCAAGGCTATGGAAGAAGAACTAAATCAAATAGAGAAGAATGAGACATGGGTACTAGTTCCAAGACCAAAGGAAAAAAAATTATTGGGATAAAATGGGTCTTCAGAAACAAGCTAAAATAAGATAGACATGTAACTAGAAACAAATGAAGACTTTTGCACAAAGGATATGCTCAAGTTGAGGGAATAGATTTTGAAGAAAACTTTGATCTCATGGCCAGAATGGAAGTAATCACAATGTTATTGTCTTAATCATGCACCAAAAGGATCAAAGTGTGTCACATGGATGTAAAATCAACTTTTCTAAATGGAGAATTAGAAGAAGAAGTTTACATAAAACAACCAAAAGGGTTTATACTATCCGAAAAAGGAGACTATGTTTGTGGATTGAATAAATATATGTATGGACTTAGGAAAGGTTCGAGAGCTTGGTACCCAATATTGGATAGGTACTTACAAAAACAAGGATTTAGAAGGGGAAATACATGTTCATTATTTGGTTTGGTTGTCATTGATGTCAACCCTTGAAGAAAGTCCGGTAGCGAATTCTGATAGCACAAAGGTTTGGGTAATGTACCCAAGTTTGTTTGATGTGTAATGGTATGCATTTTAATATATTTGAAGGTAAAACTATTATATATGGATACTACATGCCATTCCATTTCTGGTTGTATGTGTAATGTCACATAACTCCTCATGGTTAGAGAGTTATGGCCATGTGAAGTTGGAGAACCCTCATGAGTCATCTAGAAGCCCCAAAAGGTCAAAGTGGTTGCAAAGAAAAATTTATTAAAATAATACTATTTTAGATGGATAGTACATGTCATGCCATTTCTGGTGGTATGTGGAACGTCACATAACTCTTCACAATTAGAGATTTATGGCCATGTGAAGCTGAAGAACCCTCATGAGTCATCTAGAAGCCCCAACAGGTCAAAGCAGTCAATGTGGTTACAAGGAAGAAATTATTTAAATAATAAAGTGAAGTGGTGAGTGTACTATAAGTCAAAGTGGATAAAAAATAAATTGTTTAAATAATAAAGTTAGTGGATACATTACTAAGTGTACAAGTGGTTAGAAGTGGGTTAGCCCTAAAATAAGGAAAGTGTTTTAAGATGGTTAGAAGGTAACCCCTTGAAAAAGCTACATAAAAGTATAAATAAGAGGCAAGGGTAACTCATTTAATCACACTTGAGCATATTAAATATCTACAACTTACTGAGGTAACCAAAGGATATCTAAGGAAAATTTCAAAGGGAAGGTGAAGTAAAGAAGGCAAAAATTCAAGGGAGGATAAATTCTTTTGATGATGCTTTCTAAGGTATGTTAGTTACAGGTCATCTCACCATTTTCACAATAACGTTTTTTCTAGAATGATTCAGACCATTAAAACTGGAGGTTGTTGAGGAAAGATATCCAAGTAGTTGTGATAAAAAATTCCACTTGTGGGTCATTGTATTCTTGGAGTTACACTTCGTGGAAAATAGGGTTTGTGGCTAGTCCTGAAACTAGTCGAAAACCAGTGTTTCGGTTAAAAAAGTCATAAATTCTTCATAACATATTCAAATTTAGTAAGACAAACTATATTGGTTATAGTATAGTCTATAGTATTCTGTGTACCATTTTTAGATCCATACAACAAATATTCCGTGCGAGGCACACTCTACAAGTTCGCTCTCTAGAATAAGCCATAATTCAACAAGGTATGCCATTTTTGCTATAACTCCTTTTATGATTACATTCATTAAAGATATTCATTCATTACATGTACATAGTTATGATTATTTTAAGTTAGTGTTGTTGACTAATCCAAAATTAGTAATGTGAGACTAAAGTAAAGTTTGATGAAAATGCAAGTATCTTTTTGTTAAAGTTAAGGATGTTTTGCAGTTGTGTGATCATATACACCAAGTCTATTACATAGTTACAAATCATATCTGGATGATGAAATTCATGAGGGATTTTGGTTAAGGTACATTGTTGAGACAAGTAGTTGATGAGTTGGCACATACATGAGGTGTATAGTTGATGATGTTGGTACATCTTGATGAGTCACCGTTTATGTGTATTTGATGCATGATTGGTACATATTTTGTGCATTTTTGATGCACTCGTTGATTGTATAGTTTGAGGTACAAGTTGGTGTATGGTTGATGCACTTTTTTATGGTACAGACTGATTATAGGTTGTTTGGTGCAGGTTGATTGGTATAGGTTTACAATAGTATATCTCACAGTGATTTTGTGATAGTGGTTATATCATTCTACTTATATTTCAGGGTGGTTGGACGCGACAAGTGCATGTGGTTGTAGCCACCTTCTGGTTATAGCCAAAGAACATAGGGGGTTGTAGCCTCCTTCTGTTTGTAGCCAAAGAATTGGGGATTTGGAGCTTCCCTCGGGTTGTAGCCTGAGAAACTAGGGGGTTGGAGACTCCTTCCAGTTGCAGCTGGAAAAAAAGGAATTTGGTGCTTCCAATGAATTTAATTCTTAAAGGCATATAATAAAAAGCATTATGTGGTTTTCTCCTACTTTGGGTTTCCACTGAAAAACACTAGTGGACTGTGTATGTGTATGATTTCTCATTTGTTCATTGTTTATTTAATATGCAACTATTGGATGATAATGCTACATTGATATAACACTTTCATTTTATGGTTAAAAAGGATTAAATTTCTCTATTTATGATTCACCCCCCCTCTCAGTAATCCAACAATTGTTTTCATAGCAGGTTCCTTCAGGAAACAGTTTAACCACTGGGAGGAGATCATGGATTACTTTGAGAATGGAGTACCATTGTTTAATGGTTATAATGGTTTAAATTATGAGCTATGGAGTGGAACGATGAAAGTATTTTTATAGGTACAAGGGTATTATATTTGGCTATCATTTGTTATAGGATATGATAGTTCAAAAATGGAAAAGACTGCAACCAAGAAGGAGTTGAAGAAGAACAACAAAATAGTTGTGGATTTCATCTGGGATGGAATAACTACTCCGGTAAGAGAGACGGTTAGTAAAATTTCATCAACCAAAGAAATTTGGCATAAGTTATATGATATATATTCTTCACCCATCGTAGATTCATAAAATGCCAAAGAAGATGCAGGTACAGATCAAGAAGAAATATGTTCACCATGTAAAATAGATTCAGAAGATGAAGAGTACATAATCAATAGAGTTATGTTTTTTTTCTTTAATTGTGAAAAACGCAAACATATTGAAATAGAATGTCATGAAGGAAATGAGACAGAAAAAATAATTGGAAAATAAGACAATTATGGAGAAGAATTGATCAGTTCTTTAGATGAACTAAGAAAAGAAAGAGAAGAAAAGAAGTCACTCAAGAAAGAATTGATGAAACAAAAGGAAAGTGCTCACATTTTTGAAGAAGTCAAGAAAGTCATCAAGAACTTAAGAACTTGGCTAGAAGAAGCCATAAAGATGGAAGAAAATCTTAAAGATCAAAAGTAGTATTTGGAAGCCAACATAGCAACACAAAAGGAAGAAGTAGAAATGAGAGAAAAGATATTGACAGATCATCTTAAGGAAAGAAATAACGATCTAAAATAGCTTGAGGTAGAGTTTGTTCAATAAGATAAAGGACTTGAAGAATAAATAATCGCATTAAAAATCCAGATTAAAGAAGTGAAAAAGAATAGAAGAATTCGTGAAGTCTCAAATAATGAAGAAAGAATAAGAGGTTGAGAAGCTTGAAGAAGATTTTTTCACATTGAGAAGTAAAATTGTCAAGCTCAACAAGAATGTTGAAGAGATAGAAACATCCACATCAGTTATAGAGAATGAAGAGAAGCACTCTAG